>JZLH01S0153832.1:1661-40104 GCA_001188425.1 Eucidaris tribuloides
CTAGTTCTTGTCTGCAATTCTGTACATTCACTGCGTTTTGCTTGTTGACAAAAATCCCTCATTCTACATTTCACGTATGTTTGTGCTCTTACAGAGACCCCCACTCTCTATGTTGTGTTAGTTTCAGAGGCCCCCTCCCAGTGTTGTAACCAAGTCATTTTCTTCTGAAGTCAAGTCAAGTCGCAAGTCAGTCTCTCTCAAGTCAAGTCAAGTCAAGTCACTAGTCATCTGCCCACAAGTCAAGTCACAAGTCATTTTTCACAAGTCAAGTCAAGTCGCAAGTCATTTCATTGCAAGTCAAGTCAAGCCAACAAGTCAACAACATAAAAAAGTGTGTCCCCAAATAAACAACTCCACACAGTCTTTGCTGCAGATGAGAAAACATTTATTGAGATGGCCGTTGAATAAAAGAAAGGACATCTAGAGGATGCATGTGGACCAAGAATAAAAAGTTTTAAAAAATTTTATAAACAAAAACAAAAAATACCTCACTCATAATCAGGCATACATGTACATCAGTGTTGTAACCAAGTCATTTTTCTCAAGTCAAGTCAAGTCACAAGTCATTCTGTCTCAAGTCAAGTCAAGTCACAAGTCATTTGAACACAAGTCAAGTCAAGTCGCAAATCAGAAAAATTGGCGACTCGAGTCTGACTCGAGTCTAAGTCACCGACTCGAGTCAAGAACTCTGCCCCCTCCCCATTTATTACCTTGTTGTTGTTACCTGAGTTAAAATTATATTATTGTCAAGTACTCTGCCAGATTTGATGGTAGTGAAAGCTTCATGTTTTCTCCTTATTTTGCACCAGGTCTCATGAACTTAGTATTCATAAATTTTTACTGTAAATTAGATACTTGGAATACTGAAATAATATTGTTGATCTGAGTCTGACACACAGGCGACATAATATCAATGGTAGTATTTACTTTACTTGACATTGAATATGGCATCAGATTGAAGATGAACCCTGAAACTCAAACTAAATTTGCCTGCTTGTAATCAAACAAAAATGGTAGATATGCCTCACAGGGACCTCAATATATTTTGGGATCCAAGGGTCAAATGAGGTCAAATTTAATGTAATGGGCGAGACACATTATAGCTATCACCTTGTTTATACAGATTGCATACTCGCGGGGCCAAATCCAGGACCTCCTTCGGACCTTGGAACATGGCAACAGGGGTCAGACGCAAAGCTCATCCTCTTCCTCTTCTTCCTCCATCATGTCAGGATTGTCAAGGACCGTGTCCGCATTTGGAATTGTTGGTAAGTTACAGGTGTTGGCCCACTAATTAAAGGAAGATATAGCTGGCAACTATCAGGAACAAGCTCAGAAATGTTTTAAAATTCAAAGCTTGCAATACTCTGTATTCTTACCTTTGCATTATGGTGCAATATAGCCAGAAATAGGATTTTGTGCAACAAACAGTCATATCAAACACCTAAAATGGCGATATTTTATTACATTTCTGTGCCGACTTCTTCTTCTTTGATTTGGGATAATTGTCATTTCTTTCCACCCAATCATATCACATGTGCGCTGGCCTTGAGCTAACCTGACGTAACCAATGCATGCCGTCTGATGCGTGTTAATCAGGCTGTATTAATTTACACACTTTTTGAATCAATAAGCTCCTCCCCGTATAATAGCTGTTTCAGCGATCTTGGACTACTGGGACAAGTTCACAAAGACGTAAAATTAAAGAATATACTAATTGATAAAGCCTTTGCTGAGGATGAGTGTCATACAGTACCCCTTATTTAGACTTCTTTATCACCATGTACCATAATTCTTACATTACTCACCCTGTCAATTTTTTTCTTAGTTTATTCCTGTTAGTTGCCATAGTACATGTACCTCTTCCTTTAATTGACCCATAGACAGGGTTCCCAGTCAACCTAGAAATCAGGGAAAATCTAGAAAATGACTGCCCCCTTTTTCCAGTCAGGAAATTTGAGAAAAGTCCCTCAGATCAGGCAAAAATCAGTGAGTGATCTGACTTTCTCACCTCCTGTCCATACCATTGACACAAAGTGAGAAAGAATACGCAAAGCAAAGAATATAAGTTAGAATGATCATCCTGGAATTTTTGACTTCCATCAGGAAAAAAATCAGGGAATTATGATTCCATGAAAAATAGGGAACTGTGATAGAGATGTGTCTTAATTCATCCTTAATTAGCCCAGTTTTATAGCAACTTTTCAGTTATCCTGGACCTTGTTATTTTCTTAACTCAAATCATTTTACACCAATTTCAATTCATACCCTGTTAGCCAAAAAAGAAAAAATAAACTTTTTGCTATCCTCCTCTAAATTGGAACAGTTCTTGTAATCTTTTCCCCACTAGAGCACACAGGCAAGGAAGCCCTAAGTGAAACTATGTGAAAATTAATTTGCCAACTGCTAAAATTTAGAAAATTCATTTTTAGAGTATCGAGAATACAAATGAGAGATTAATACTATGTAATTATTTACTCAAAAATAATATTCCATTATTCTTTGGAAGTGACAAATGACACATTAATTAGAATGTAGTTCATCATTTTGTGTACATCTTTTTTTGCAAAGTTTTGTTGTATTTAATTTGTAAAATATTTTATGATATTTGCACAAAACTATTCTTATCTTTACCAGTTGCATGTAAAGCTTAACTCATGTATGCTTACTTTCATTTTCTCAACAGGATTTGTCAGATTTCTGGAAGGCTACTACATAGTTCTGATCACCAAGAGACGAAAGTGAGTGACAGATAACTTGTCCAGTAATATTATGTTTCAAACAAATAATGAGATGACCTTTTTTGTGTAGCTAGTTGTATTTAAAAGCAGGGAATATCTTGTAGCACCCATCCAGTAGCATAACACAATACCTCTCATGATCTCAGGCTGTTTCTTAAGGATGTGCATAATCTAAAGATCAGTAATTACCTAGAATTTGAGAAATGTATAATGTTGTATGGATTGTTTGTCTGGGGTAGAACATTTCATTTTCAACTTTTTAAAACGTGGTGCAAATGTTTTCTGTACTGTGTCTAGGGTTGCGGTGATAGGAGGTCATACAATCTACAAAATAGAGGACACAGCTATGGTGCCCATCCTGAATGAAATCTACAGAAAACCACACCCAGATGAACAAAGGTAAGGAAGAGTGATCATTTGTAAGATATTAAATGCTTTGAAACTGTAAAATCTTCTCTCCGCTTTAACGAATATTAACTCAATGGAAATTACAAAGCTACAGAACCCGAATACATCCCACATACAGGGATGATTTTCTTCATTTGTACAAAATGTGTTCTTAATGAGATGTAGCATTTTCAGGCAATATAATTACCTTAGTTAAAATATTATATTCTAGGGGCTTGTGTGGAAGCCAGTTGTCTGTGAGTCTGCATGTACTAGGCTTCTGAAAGCCTGTTGCAGGGTTGCCAGTTTTTAATGCCAAATTACGCACCATATTTGCATTTGATGCATTTTAAGGGTAGCATGATACCCTAGATATGGTTAGAAATAGTGCTGCAATTAATTTCTGAGACCTTTGGAACCTCTGCCGTGGCTAAAAATTGGGGTGCCACGATTTACGCGTAGCCAGATTTTGCACATGAAATACATGCACACTGCTACTTTTGAAACCTTGTGGCACCTATTTTATTGAAATCAGGTTCGTTATGATTTGTACGTATGCCATTGTAAAATCGTATACCCCCCCCCCCCCCAAAAAGTAAAAAAAAAAGAAAAAAAAAGTTTTTGAAATGGCAAACAAATAAAAATGACAAATGTGGTGTTTTGGGAGTTAAAATTGGAAAAATGGCAACCCTGGCCTGTTGTCTGTTGTCTCCAAGAGATTAATATCAGACCTATTTTCAAAGTAATTCATCGAATATTTTGTAAATCCATTCTAACCATAATACTCATGTGAATATACTGTCTTCTATCTTTTTTTTTTGTTCTTGGCTACATCATGTAACTTCAAATGAGTGTGGAAAATGCATTCCAAAGAAGTTGCTGAAGGCTCCTGTGCCAAACTGGTTTGAACCAGATTTTCATGCATTCCTAATTTGCATATTTATTTGGTGAACAGAATTTCACTTCCTGAACACCTGTTCGGTGGCTGGCAGTTATTTGACACTCTTGTTAATTTCACCTTGTTTGTCCTGAGATGAACATTCTATTGTGTAGATACTGCATGCCTGGAACTGCTAAGGCATTTTGAACACCTGTTGCCCTGTTTGCATATTCAATAATTAATAGATATTTAAGAGTAAATATCAAGGACATGTTCTGGGCATATTCTGAGTCTTTCAAATAAGATCAGGCTTTGACCTATTCCTCTGTTTGTTTTGAGAAATTTGTATTGTGTGAATCTGAAATCGATAAGGAGAGTTTTAATTCGAAGCGCACATGATATTTCCTTAATTACTCAAGTACAATTTGTGTACATGTGGTACAATTGTGTACCACACGTTGACCTGACTATATGTTTTCAACTATCTACAGCAAACCGCCAAGCTATATTTGAGGTGAAACTGAAACATAATTTGTGATATCATTATTATTAATACTAGTTCTGAGATTGAGGGGAATATTTTTTGGGGTCACACTTACTGGTATTTTTATTTTTATTATTTATTTATTTATTTTTATTACTATTTTTCTTTTCTTTTTTTTTTTTGGGGGGGGGGGTGTCCCATATTTGCAGAATCTAGCAATGAGTTATTTTGCCCCTTTGTATTTCCTTCATTAACTCTTAACATGCCAAAGTCGCAAGTGTGCACCACACAATACATGCAATGTCTATACAGCTGTTAATTTCCAAGGCATGACAAGAGTTAAAGAAATTTGAAAGTTCTCCAAAGACTGCCAGTTTTGTTGTAAACTACATTAAAAGGAATCATTATACAAGTTAAGTGGTCAAAACATGTTTTGGGGAATATTGAGATCAATTTTTAACATTATTTTTTTTTTTACATTGCAGGACTAATCATACATGAATTAAACACAAAACTGATAATTCGTATCTCATATATTGTATTGTCACAGTGCTGTTTTATGCCATGTGGAGATCTGTTTACCTGTAAGTTCACTGAAATATAATATATCACCATTTTATGAATCCATTTGAAGAATGCATAAAATAATTTGATTAATTGATTCGTAGGTTTACGTATTTGACTGTTTTACTCTTTCTTTCAGATATCTGAAAACATTTCAGAATGTAGATTTGTCAAGTAATTTCTATTTCAGGTAAGTGTAATGATATGCTGATGATGACATAATTATCATGTTGATATGTGGTAGTTCTGAAGTATGAATAAGTCACAAACAATAATATCAGTTTCATAATTTGATGATTTGAAACAGTTGGGGACTAAACTGGATTTTAAACGTGGATTAATACTACTACTTCTACTACTTCATTTAAAGGCAGAATTACCTCTTTCTTTGACAAGTACTACATTTTTGCCAACATTTTTCAAAAGTAGTGGTTGAGTACGGGTGCTGTATGGGAAGAAAATTGTGCTATTTTACAAGTACCAATAAACGGTTGGTTTTTTAGACACTTAATCTTCCAGGGTTCTTGTTGACTTGATGTAAAAATTGTAGGCCTAAGTCATTACGTTTTTTTGTTTGAAACGGTTTAAATTGTTTCCCAAAAACGTTTAAAATGTTTAAACGTAATTGTAATATTTATGGGGACTTATATTGAGTGCAACAATAAAGAACTTTGAAAACCAGGAGTAGTTGTAACATTATTTTGATGTTTATAGTACGAGTCCAGTGATATTGAAGTACCTGTATACAAAGGTCCATAGAATATTATTCTATGGTCTAGTAAACACAACAAGGATGGTATTAAACCAATAGCTGAGATGTCTGGCGGTAGTGAATAGACGAGAGGTGTTATAATTGGTAGGCTTTATTTGAGGGTGGTCATGATCGATTCATGTACATGTAGGTCCAATGTATGTCCAGCTCACAATGCATGCTAAGTATGGTTAGCATCTATGGCTGAGCACTACACATGTATTTCAGTAATTCAGTAAGCAGGTGCAGCATTTTTTTTTTCAAAATTGCTATATCACATAACACAAAACTTTTAGCATTTAATGGAATTACAATAATTAAGGGTTTAAACAGATTGCAAAATTGCAAAACGTTTTGCATTTTAAATGTTTTAGCTCAGGCTTAAAAACTTGGGTATTTAGTCTAAAATAATTGCTGACTGATGTGGAAAATCATTTACATATATTGAATAAAATATCATTTAGAAGGGGACATTTACAATTTATCAGAATTAATATTGTTGTTTTCTGAATAAGACTTATTTCTTTCTTGAATGTTTTATTTTGCTTTCATACAGCTATAGCTACGACCTGACTCATTCCTTACAGTACAATCTAACTCCATACCAAACAGAAGGTTAGTATTGAAATTTGTTAATAATTTCCAGATCTATATCTATGATTGTATAATCAATATCGAGATATTTAACAAATATAAGAGATTGTTTCATTCAATGTATTGTGATATTTGAACCTTGTGTGTGTGACAGAGAAATCTTTTAAAGCTCATTTAGATTCATAATTTTTCATAATATTTTTTTTGCTTTTCAATTCTTTTGTTGATTTCATTTGTTTACATATTTACACACAATGTAATGTAAAAAAAAATGAGTATCTGTAAGTTATTTTTGTTTTACATGTGATTGTGTCCCTTCCAAAATGGTGCCTCTGCAACCCAAGCACTGTTTCTGTTCATTTTGACTTCCAGGTAATTTTCACCCTCCAAAAATGGTGTCCATGCAACCCAAGTAGAAGTTTACATGGAATGAGTATCTATGTTATTTCTGCCCTACAGGTGATTCTGTCCCTCCCAAAACTGTGCCAATGCAACCAAACCAAAGTTTACATGGAATGAGTTTCTGTTATTTCTGTCCGACAGGTGATTCAGTCCCTCCCAAAACGGTCCCCATGCAGCCCAAGCAGAAGTTAACATGAAATGAATGTCTCTCTTATTCCTGTCATACAGGTGATTCTGTCCCTCCTAAAACGGTCCCCATGGAGCCCAAGCAGAAGTTGACATGAAATGAGTATCTGTTATTTCTGTCCTACAGGTTCTGTCCCTCCCAAAATGGTCCCCATGCAGCCCAAGCAGAAGTTTACATGCATCTATGTTATTTCTGTCCTACAGGTGATTCTGTCCCTCCCAAAGCAGAAGTTTACAAGGAATAATTATCTAGTATGTTATTTCTGTCCTACAGGTGATTTCATCCCTCCCAAAACTGTGCCCATGCAACCCAAACAGAAGTTTACAGGGAATGAGTATCTCTGTTATTTCTGTCCTATAGGTGATTCTGTCCCTCCCAAAACGGTCCCCATGCAGCTCAAGCAGAGGTTTACATGTAATATGTTATTTCTGTCCTACAGGTGATTCTGTCCCTCCCAAAACGGTGCCCATGCAGCCCAAACAGAAGTTTACATGGAATGAGTATCTATGGAGAGACATTCATCACCAGCTCCATCCATGTTGGGTGATCCACATAATGCATGGATTCATCAGCCAGTGCAGTATCCTTCAAAATACTGTTTAAGATATTATTGTGTATACTTGATTTAAAGGCCAGTGACATGATAAAGGAGAAGACAAAGATGCCTCAAGAGCAAAATATGTTGAAACATTTACTAATATGTACACTGACCAGAGTGTAAATTCAGGCTGGAAGGATTCATCTGAAATTTGTTTAGTTGAGGAGAAACCAGCAGTAATATATCAGTACTGAATTAATCTCAAGCCCGGATAAAAATTGATCCCAATAGAAAGCTACACAACAAATTTCCTTGTCATTACATTTTTCTCATGATAATTGTACATTAAAGAGGACATTTATGACTATGAAATTTTCACAGCAGAAACCTTAAAGTGATAGGCTAACATTGTGGAGCTTCAATTTGAAAAAAATGTCAAACTTTGATATCTGAGCTATATAGTAGTGTTCAAATGGACAAATAAACACCCTAGAATACAAAAGTTTGGAAAGTTATGCTGCCACTGGCAAGTTATGCGTGAATAAACAAAACTTGGGACGAGTTTAAATAGCCTAGGTGTACACACAGTACGTCTATGGGAGAAAATGGGCAGGAGAATCCGATCAACTTACGATTTTCACTTTTTTAAAGCACTAAATAATCATTTTGAAATACAAGTTTTTTCAGGGCTTCATTGTTAGACCTTATCAAAGACAATGGTAGCATGGGGAATCATGTAGCTCAGATTTTTTTAACTGTGGTAAATGTTAGCCAATACCTTTAAAGCCAAGGTGTAGTTTTGGTAAATGGTAAAAAATGAAATTCTTTGTAAATATGTTTTTTAGATAAACCTATACCGTGAAAATTGCTTGCTCTGGAACTCTCCTATGTTGTAAAAATGTTAGCCAATACCTTTAAAGCCAAGGTATAGTTTTGGTAAATGGTAAAAAATGAAATTCTTTGTAAATATGTTTTTTAGATAAACCTATACCGTGAAAATTACTTGCTCTGGAACTCTCCTATGTTGTAAAAATTACTCAAAATGTAAAATGTCTGAGAGAGGGTAACCCCCAATATTTCCCATAGATAATGTACATACTGCTAGATTATCCTATAATCCTCCTATCCTCCTATAATCTAAACATCATATTTGTCACTATAAATTAGTTTCAGTTGGGTTGATGTTGTTTTCTGATGTCTGGGATGACAATAGAATACTTTGTGAAAGATTGACAAAAAATTTGTCTGATTGACCAAAACTGTACACGGTAGGACCTATACTTAATTCTGGGAGTATTGTGTCCAAAATAGAGGACTACTTCCAATCTTGCCATTTCACATTAAAGGTATTGGCTAACATTTACCACAGTTAAAAAAATCTGAGCCGCATGATTCCCCATGCTACCAGTGTCTTTGATGAGGTCTAACAATGAAGCCCTGAAAAAAATTGTATTTCAAAATGATTATTTAGTGCTTTAAAAAAGTGAAAATCGTAAGTTGACCAGATTCACTTGCCCATTTCCTCCCATAGACTTACTGTGTGTACACCTAGGTTAATAAAACTCGCCCCGAGTTTTATTGTTTATTCATGTATAACTTGCCATTGGCAGTGTAACTTTCCAAACTTTTGTATTCTAGGGTGTTTATTTGTCCATTTGATCACTACTATGTAGCTCAGATATCAAAGTTTGACAATTTTTTAAATTGAAGCTCCACAATGTTAGCCTATCACTTTAACAACTAAAACACAAAGGCAAAACTTTGATTTCTGGGCTGAAATGAGTACAGTCAGAAACTCCTGTGGTGCAGAAATGATTATGATTCTCATTCTGATTGTGAACTAATCTGCTGGTGTCAGAGAACATTTAATAGCTGTGTCAGAACTACATCAGTGTGTCCTATCTGTAATAACATCTGTAGGTGCTTTTTAGTGGTAGATATTTTGGCTGTATTACACTTAAAACTGAGTGTATAGAATTATGCACTGTTTTAAGAAACATGCAACTTCCTTGACACAATATCTCCAAGATGTGTCTGTGTTTGGTAGACCGATATTCATCACTCTAATTTCAAGAAGATCTTGTGAGTATGCTGGAACAAGATTCCTGAAAAGAGGTGCTAATTCAGAGGTTGGTACTTTATCATTCACTTTAAGACATCATCGTTTAACATTAATGTGCTTTATTTAAAATCTAACCGTGCTATGGTATTTCATAAACATTATGTTCAAAACCTATATTCTTATTCTAAGTGCACACACAATACCTAGACCTTTGATGCATAATATGTGTGGATGGGTGATTGTGCTCGAGGAAAGGTATTTAACAAATGGATTATGTAATAAAATTAATTGTAACTATTGTCCTTGGTGATTTGTGGTGATTGGCAAATGAAGCGTGCTGACAAATGTGCCAGTCGGCTCACAATGCAGTAAAAACGTTAATGTTGTTGTTTCTTGTATGTTCAAAATAACATTGGTGTAACTGGGATTTTCAGTTGGGGGGGGGGGCACAAAATAAGTTTTGTGTCAAATTACAATAACTTAGAAATAATTAATTGGAAATTTTGAGATGTCGTCTCCAGAACATGGGGTATGGTAGGTCATGTCTCCTGTGACTTGTTGACCAAACTTTCAGCAAGTCTTCTTTATTTTTGGAATATTCTTTTGTTATTGCCTATCAACAGGGATGCCACGACCCCTTTCCCCTCCCCCCCCCCCCTTAGCTACACCTATGCAACATATTACTGTATACATCGTAATTTTCGCGGTGGTTTTATTTTCGCGAATTTTGCGAGTCAGTTATCGCGAAAATTTCCACTTTTGTTCATGTCTATTCGCACAAATGGAAGCACCACTAAAATCGCGAAAATTAACACTCCCGAGTTTTAAAATTTAGTCCGAAACCACAAAAATATCTCCACACGAAAATATTGGTGTATACAGTATGTAATTTTGTTTTATTTTTGTGTTTTGGCTGTAAAAATACCATCACAGTCACTGTTTCAAACTTTTCATTTGAAGGTAAAATGTACTTTATAACTACTAATACTACTTATAATTCCACACGTAATACACTTCAAATCCTTTTTTTTTATTTCAGGGAAGTGTAGCTAATGAAGTTGAGACAGAGCAGATAGTCCATGACGCCTCTCTGACCAAGTTCAAGAGAGGGCGCTATACATCATACGTCCAGCACCGAGGTTCGGTACCAGCTCAGTGGTCACAAGACAATACCACGATTGTGCCCAAGCCCCCCATCAACAGTACGTAGCCAATCTTCAGGTTTATTTAATTTTTTGTCAAATATAAATTTACTGTTTTGTAATTGCATGTAAATTTCAATGTAATGTAAAAAACGAAATTCTTAGTACAGAGTTGCGTGAGACTCCCATAGACCAATGATATACATGAGGGGTCCAAATGCGTGAGATCAATAGAAATGCATGAGAAATCAAACGAAATATTTGCATGAAAAAGAGCCAACATGTGTGAGTCTCATGCTCAATGCATGAGAGTTGGCAGCCCTGTGAGTATTCTTTGTTTTCCATTTGTTCCATTCCAAAATTTCCTTCACCCCAACATATGGAACATCTTGTTTATGCTCAAGAATAATTTTGGGTCAGAACATAAAATTAATGAATTATGCCTTTACCCCTTGGAAAGAAATCCATGATTAAAGACATGCAAACTTTAAACCCAACAAAATATTTTTGGCCCAAAAATCTTGCCCATCACTCAAATGAGTCATAAATTTACATGCGAATAGAGCTCAACCAACATTTTGTCAATATATGGACATATCTGTCATTTGTATTGTGTAATCTAATTGTGTTATTTATCATATAATTATATGTTAGTATTGTACTGTCAAAATAAATTGCATTAAAATTTATGTGTAATAGTGATTTGATATTAGATTTGCTGTAGATTGATAGCAGGAAAAATATGGAGGTAATTTTTTGTATTGAGATAAAAAATTTTGTTAACAAAATGAATAATTTCTTGTTTCTGTTCTAGTTGACATGGCTGATCCATATGCCTATCTTGCCGGACGTCACTTCAATAATTTGTTCAGTCGTTTTGGGTCACCTGTGATAGTAGTTAACTTAGTTAAGGTAAGGAACTATTAATACTGTTACTTTTTTGTTAAAGTTTTGTTAAAATTTCAGATCAAAACAATCTTTAGGTGCTTATAACCCATAGGTGACTAAGGTCAGGATATCTTGGGCTTGAGAATGTGTGTTTTATTGAAATCAAATCATCTCCAACATGTTAAAAGGTGAAAATTAATAAACAACAATTCCAGTAATTCCATAGACTGCTATGATATAGAATATTTGTCCCTAGAACATTAATTCTTGTGCCAATATTTATTTGTACATATTTTGCTTGTGACAGCATAACTGTCGAAAGTTTTGTGTTCTAGTGTATTTATTTGTCCATTCAAACACTATCATATATGCCAGATATCAAAGTTTGATATACTTATTTTTAATGGGGCTTCCATGATGGTAACAAATGCCTTTAACTAAGCACTTGTGATGATGGTAGGACAATTGTTCTCACTTTGTGTTATTAATGGATTATATTGTATGACAGAAAAGAGAGAAGAGGAAACGAGAGAGTTTTTTGACGGATGAAATCCTATCCAGCATCAGCTACCTGAACCAGTTTCTTCCTCCCAAAAACTTCATCCAGTACGTCCCCCTTGATATGGCCAGATACACCAAGAAGTAAGTCTGTCACTTATCAATGGTGTGGTTCTTGCAAATAATGCATGTATAACATTACAATTTTGTTTTGTAATCAGGGTACACCGATGGTATCACTGGATGTGAAATAAACTGTGCTGTTTTTCTTAAGTTAACATTTTGTTTTTGGTGGACAACAGGATTTATTTTATTACTGGCTTTAAAGGAAAAAAATCACCCATTGAACTCTGCACAAAACGAAATATTGAAATTGTCGTAACTTTCCTTGTAGCTGTTCATTTTTTTCTGAATTATGCACTATGAAAATGTAGCTTGTAAAGAGTTCTCAACAACACTGAGAATATTTGACTTTTGATATCTACTACCAAGTGCCTGATTTTGATAGATTCAGTCACAAATAGTACAAATTAAATTGTCTTCTATTGTAAAAGTGGAAATTTTCACGCTTGCAGAATTGGGGACATTTTGCTGGTTTTGAACAGAAATACAAAGCAAGCAAGACCAGCGGCACAGTGTTGCCTCTGCAGCCAGCCACACATGTACACACTGTACAAATACGAATGAAACTGAAAGAGTGCAAAAATCCATTGATTAGCTTTGCAAAACAATTTATTTGTGTGTTTTTATTTTCTCGCTATCATCGGCATGCGTGACATATGTGAAAATTTCCACACCGTAAAATATTCCACGTTTACAGTATCTGCCACTTCCTTTTCTTGTTACTATAATGCGTTGTTTTTCTCTTTCTCAGCAAACATGCTGATGTGATTGCCAAGTTGGAGGAGATTGCCCACAAGTCTGTGGCTAAGACGGGGATATTCCTTAGTGGACCAGCCATCCATCCCAGCATCTTTGCTCAGAATGAAAGTCGGTAAGAGTCTATAGATAATCATTCTAATTTTCGCTATCATATATAGTTAATATTTAAATATTGGATGGCCGTGAAGTGGACGCAAAAAAAATATTGTATGACTTACGAGAAATATTGCACGAGTCGCAGACGAATCCGATATTTTCATATGGAGTACAATATTACCTGTTTCTACCAAAAATAAGCCATCCAATATTATCGTTATTATTATTTACATCCCTTGGAAATTATCAAATTTGAGATTTAACAGAATCCTCTACAAATCATTGAGTCTGTCAATGGCGACCACTGATTTTATTCTTTGTAAGACAACATGTTATTCCTCTACTATCCACCGGAATTCACACCTTTCTCTTAATTTAGTACATTGAGCAAAGCAAGCACATTATACAGAAGTAACAATATAGTGTGTTTCATTAAAAAAAAGTGGTTAGTTGTATGTTCTTTGTGTGGTTAACTGGATCAACTTGTTAACCTTAGGCATCAGTCATCCGCAGGTAAATACGAAAGTTCCTAGATGCGTACAACATTTTTCCTCAGCATACATTTTCTGATGAACCCTCATAGCAAAATGTAATGGACCCATATATAGATTTCTGTCTTAGTTGGTCAGCGTGATGATTTGTATAGAGGTTTTGTTACAAACAAAGTACTCTCTTCTGTTCTAGAGCGATATTTTCAGAATACCTGTTCATACTTGGTTTGAAAACAGTTTTATATTAAAATGTTATTGTTCTGCAAGGACTCAATTTTATCTTATAACTTTCTTTTGCAGGGCAAAACCTTCAGATGAAGATGCCAATGACCTTACATTTGTCAGACAGGTTTGTGGACATGTAACTAACTACTGTGTTTATCTAAAGGGAGCCAGCACCCTTCAAATAAATTCTGACAATTTGAGAGCAAATCATACTAGTATGTGAAAGATACCAACATTCAGTTCATTGTCAATAGATTAAAATAATGACATTGGTTTGAGAATTTGAAATGTGTTCAGTTTGTCATTTAATTTTCTGATCAATAGTAATGGATACCTGTAATTTTCACATGAAGTTATGTTCATACTTTTAGAATATTTATAGGTTCTAGGGCACCTACCCGAACCCCCCCCCCCTCCCACACCATCCCCACACTGGACAATTACCTGGAAAACAACCTGACTAGTACCCCCTACAACAATTTCCCAAGGGGAGTTATCCTACGGGGACGGGGGGGGGGGAGGATATATGTCCACATGGTGGTTGTCTCATTCTATGACAACCATTGTCAATATTCCTTGTGGCAGGCAAATCAGCTGTGTAGCTTTCTATGGGATTTATTTATATCTGGGCTAGAAAGAATTAAAATACTGGAATGTTCATGCTTGATCTTCTTAAGTAAACAAATTAACTACAAAACCTTCCAGCTGGGAGATCCACTCCAGCTGGTGAATAGCTGGTATATGTTTGAATTCATTTGGTTCTGGAGGCATTTTCAAGTGTCCAGGGGGTAGTTGACTGGATACAAGTACTTTATCGAGACCCCATCTTTGAAAATTTTCTGCTGATGAAACTATGAGAAGTTAAGTGGACTCTTAACTTCAGTTGTGTCATGTCAAATCTAAACATTATTCTGTTTGACTTTCATATCTTTATTTCTAGACTGGAGTAGTAAGAACAAATTGTGTAGACTGCTTGGATCGGACTAACACTGCTCAGTTTGTCATTGGAAAGTATGCCCTTGGCCATCAGGTAATTATAATTTACGTTGAATTGTTAAATTTGATTGTAGTGATATACACCACCCAGTAGGATGCAAACAAATGATGGTTTCATATTTTAATATAGTGTGTGCACTAGATTTACTGAGATATTAATATGCATAGTTAATGTAACTTACTGTACAATAATATTTACCATTTAGAACAGACAGTTGCAAGTAAATATCAATACAACTAGGCAATTTTCATGTGAAAATCTGAATAAGATCACAAATTTCATGTAGAATTATATTAGTATAAACTTTTATATGTGTTGTTTGTATTAGTCTTGACATGCTTTTTTCTTGGATCTTGATTTTCTCCTGTTTCTGTTTTACTTCCCAGTGAATTAACCATACTACGACATCATAAGAAATATATATTTAACTGTTTGCACAATGTATTTTAGTTACCTTTGCCTACACTACAAATTAAACTACACTGAATAATTGTCAAAATATTAGCACCAGTTTAAGAGCTGAATGTGAAGAAAATAAAGTCACACCCAAATAAATTAATGTTCTTTTTCTCTTTTGTCTAGTTGTTTTCACTAGGTTTTGTGGACAAGCCTCACTTGGAGTTTGATTCTGACATTGTCAGGTACCGGTAACTTAGAAAAGCATAAAATACTAATTTCATATTTTTTTTTATTATATGATTAATATGTATTGTTACAAATAATGAACATAACATTTCAAACTTGCTTAATGTCATGTTTCCAAACTTGCCAATACAATGTGACTAAAAAAAAGAAACACTGATTCAATCCCTTATCCGTCGGAATAACAAAGGATATTATAAAACTGATGTCATGGAATTATAGTGTAGTTTGTGTTGCATTATGGCATTGACCAGAGTTATCACAACAAAGCAACAAGTTATGCACACACACAGCAAAATCCGAATTATGGGACTTTCAAGTGTTAAGGCCACCGCACACTACACGATTTTCCGTCACACGACTGACCAACTTGGATCCGAAATTTAAAAAAGCTTATATTTCGTACACGCTGATTTATTTCAGATCCAAATCGGTCAGTCATGCGATGGAAAATCGCGTAGTGTGCGGTGGCCTTAAGAGGACAGAATTTCGATTTAAGAAAGTGGAAACCTGAATTGTATTATTCAGAAAATAGAAAACTAGGCTACAAGAGAACCAAACATATATATTTTTCATTTCAAGAAACTGTAATATCAATTTTAGAAAATGGAAAACTTTGCCCTTTATTTGAATAATTTTAGCTGTACTCTCTGTTTATATAAGTCTTTCAGTTAACGACGCATGTGTAATGAAAGGTTTGCAGAGAGAATGATGATATTTGGCATTTATTGTCAGTAATATTTGTTTGTCTATTTGTATCTACCTTTATTTAGATGTAATATTGTATGTAATATCATTATATTTTGTATTGTAACAGTGCAAACAGTGTAAACCAGTGAAATTCAAATTTCCTATAATGTGGACAATAAATTCCAATTTAATTCAATTCAATTCAATGTAGAATGTTGGAAGATGTGTATGAGGACATGGGAGATACATTGGCCCTGCAGTATGGGGGCTCCCAGCTGGTTCACAGCATCAGCTCCTATAGGAAGCTCTCCCCGTGGACCTCCCACTCAAGGGACATCAAGCAGACACTCTCCAGATACTACAGCAATGCATTTTCAGGTAAATTCAAATTACATGGCTAGCTTGAGCCCGTACACTGTTGTTGATTTCTCTTCCTAGTAGGTGAGTTTATTGTAGACATCGTTTAACCCTAAAATACCGGGCTATTTCTGGTCTACGTTAGTTACCGGGGGGGGCCATTATGGCCCCCCGCCGCCCCCGAGACTCTCGGCGCAGACTCGCGATCGCCTGCGAAAATTTGCACGCGCATAGAGCCGCGGGTGTAAACTACAAGACTGTATAAGTACAGTTTCAAAAAATTGATTTTTTATTATTTTTTTAAGTAATTAATTAATGCAAATAATTTATGAAAATTATGTTTTCACTTATATCTCACTTACAATACCTAAGTAGAATGCTAATTTTTGGTGAAAATATTCATTTTGACATTTCAAAACAATTATCTACAAAAAAATTTGCCAAATCAGAATTAATTTCCTATGTATTTATTGTTTTGTGAATTTCTTAGTATTTCTTTGTTTTTTCGACCTTTTGTTTTTTAGTATTTTTCTCGATGAACTTTGTCGGGACAGCTTTTGCGATCATAAACAGCATAAACTTAATCCATTTCAGCCAGTAAAAGTAAAAATAATCATACATTTATGATTTTTGGCTGAAAACACAATTTGCATTGATTTTGTACAATTTGGAGTTGCATGCATGTACGAAAAGTCGCGCAGCGTCGTAACGGTACGTCCGATTTTTTTGAAAATGGTCTTAAATGATGCGCGATACTTGAAAGTAAAAAGCCAGTGAATGGCGCGGTCAAAAAATTTCGCGCGGCGGCGTAATTGCGAACCCCCCCCGGTATTATTAGGGTTAACTACACTCAGTACCATAAAAAAAAAATAATAAACAGAAATAGAAAAATAAACTTATTAAAACTACTATCTTCCGGCATTTTGGAGGAGTACACAAGAATAGTCTATTTTTATATATTTGCAATGTTATATGGTATGCATGTATTGTTTGATGCCAAATAAATAATAATGATATTGTATCAGGAAGCTCTCAATCATGCGAGATGGTAAGAGAGTGATTGCTGCCAGAGTGAGGTAAATTTGGCCACCCTTGTTATCGTGGACAAATGAGATTAAAGGAAGAAGGAGCCAGCAACTAACAGGCATAAGTTAAGAAAACAAATGACATTGTGAGAATTATGGTACATGGTGATAAAGACAGCCTAAATAAGGGGTACTGTGTGATACTAACCCTCAGCAAGGCCCTATAAAGTAGTTTATTTGCGTTTATTGTACGTCTTTGCAAGTTTCATCCCAGGGTAAAACTTGCAGAAACAGCTGTAGGGGGAGGAGCTTATCAATTCAAACAGTGCATACATTACCACGGCGTGACTAACACATGTCGGGTGGCATGCATCGGTCACGCATGGTCAGCTCCAGACCAGTGCATGTGCGATCAGATTGGGTGGCAAGAACTCAAATTTTTTCTTAATTTATGCCTGTTAGTTGTGGACTCCTTCTTCCTTAAAACAAAACTGATTATGACTACTACCACTACATTACTACTACTACACAACTGCCACGATTTCCACCAACTAGTATTACTACTGTAATGTAGTGATAGTGATATTAATGACAGATAACTTGGTGTTACAATAGTAGTTATAATAACAATGACAAAGTAAATACAGTCAAACTTGTCTTTAATAGCAGACACCTGTACAGAAGGGACACCCTGAATATAAAAGACACCAAAACAACTTCCTATAGAGCAAACTACACATAAATTAAGCTGTACAGAAAAGACATCCATCTACAAAGGACTATTTTACTGTTTTAGTATTTCCATTCTGTGTCTTCTCTGTACAGAATTGTATTGTATTTTGATGTATTAATCTATTCATCTGTAATATTGTTTCATTTATTTCCTAGATGCTGATAAACAGAATGCTATCAATCTGTTCCTGGGTATCTATGTACCTCAAGAAGGCCTACAGAACCTGTGGGAGCTTCCCACAGACTACTACTTGCACCACTCGGATGCTATGGGTACCGGCGAAGAAAAGAGGTATGTTTATATTCACATATTTTTCATATTTCATATGTATTGTCCATAAGGAAAGTCATTCCATTTACATGCATGACATAATAGAATTTAACATAAAATTACACACTTTAATTACCCAAGACTTAATACAACATAATGTAGGATGACATGAAAATAATTATAATTACATTACTGTCATGGAAATAATATATGATATAATTCATATTTACTACATGATATTGTTTTCATTATTGCCATGATTATGTACAGCAATTCAAGAAAAAAGTTATGAAATTTTATGTTCAGGGTTCCTGCGGTCATGGAAAATCTGGAAAAGTCATAGAATTTTGAAAATGTTTTTCCAGGCCTGGAAAAGTCATGGAAAATGTATAATTAAAAATAATGGAAAAGTCATGGAATTTCATAAAATTGTATTTTTTTGGCCTTTCAATGATCTTTTAATATTTTTTATTTTAATGGAAATAATTTTTTACACTAACCACATACGTTTTGATGAAGCTGCCTCGCCAAAACAGTCCTGGATTTTTAGAATTTATCATGAAAAAGTCATGGAAAAGTCATGGAATTTATTTTTGTAAAAGGTGCAGGAACCCTGTATGTTGGTTTGTGTGATGTACTGTATTGAGAATTATTGTGAAAGAGAGAAAGGGCTTCACAATTGTGGTTGGGGAGCAGGTTCTTAAGTATAGTTGCAAGAAAAACTCACCATATCTGGTCCTACTGTAAGGTCCAGGAATGTTATAGGACTACTGCTCCAAAGGACAACTTTCCCTGAGCGACTACCACCTGACAACTCTCCCGAAGGACAACTCCTCCAAAGGCCAGCTCCCACATAGGACAACTCCGAGGACAACTCCCCTGGAAGATGGCTCGCCCAGGAAACAACTCCCCCAAAGGACAACTTCCCTAGAGGACAACACTCCTGAAGGACAACTCCCCCAAAGAACAACACCCCAAGCAGAGTTAAAGAATATTTCCCGTCTAAAAAGTCTGATTTGACCTTGGGGGAGTTGTCCCCCGGGAGTTGTTCTCCAGGGGAATTGTTCTCCTGGAGTTGTCCTCTGGAAGTTGTCCTCTGGGGGAGTAGTCCTCTGGGAGTTGTCCTCAAGGAATCTGTCCTCTGGGGGAGTTGTCCTCAAGGAATCTGTCCTCTGGGGGAGTTGTCCTCAAGGAATCTGTCCTCTGGGGGAGTTGTCCTCTAGGGGAGACGTCCTCCGGGGGAGTTGTCAGGTAGGGGTTGTTTCCCGGGCAGTCCAGGAGATAACTGGGGATGAACAGGTTGTAGAAGAACAGAGATGTCTGGAAGTGAGGATGTTGATATTGAATGAAGAGATAAAGATCTATAAAAGCTAAATAAAGTGGCATCTTATGTTACTTCACAATATACAGGTGTACCCACTGGTATGACAGGGAGGTCGTAGATGTCCTTCCATTACCACTGGAAGAGGTACAGAAGTCGGTGGATGAGGTGGCCATTTTGGATGACAAGATTCAATTCCTAGAGTGTGTTGACCCCTACCTGGACTTCTACCGCCCAAACACATTGACACCTCTCCAAGACCTCTACTGCAGCGGAATGTCCCATTCCATAAGGTAATATTTATATTGTTGAAATTTGTGCTTATTTAGGAGTATTGACCTGAAAGTCATTTTAGGTCAAATATTACAGTTTACCTGCAAGACTTTCTTATGACACCAAACTCTGGTTGGGGATGTACTTGGGAAATGGAAAACCTTTGTGTTATTTACTCATGGGTGGGCGAGACACAATGTGGCTGTTGCCTAGTTTTAGAGTGAGTCAGCTTTTGACTACAAAATTTTCACAGAATCCTTGAATAGTTTCACCCCAAGTTGAGGATTACCCCCAATAATGTTATTTACCATTAAGTGCCTCAAAGATGGCATGCAGTGGAGCTATCTCCAGTGGTTTGATCACATGTAAGGATGAATGATGAATTTGCCTAAGAAATGTTAAGATCTACAAGTGGTAGGTTGTAGAAGTAGGGGAAAATTGTTTGTTCTTCTTTTTCATTTGTCCCTGAAATATCCCTCACAAAGATTTAATGCTCCCCATTCTTACTGGTCTTTACATTTTTGGAGGCCCTTCCCCTTGAAAAATTCTGCAGTTTCACAGTTCACACAGGTGTTGTGTACAGATAGAGGTAACTTAGCTTCTGTGTTAATTTTTGAGTATTCTTCTTTATTTTCAGGGACTTCATGCCAAGAGATGCGATGGACTACAGCCCTTTCAAAGCACGAGTGACACAGAG
This sequence comes from Eucidaris tribuloides, assembly GCA_001188425.1. Lineage (NCBI taxonomy): Eukaryota > Metazoa > Echinodermata > Echinoidea > Cidaroida > Cidaridae > Eucidaris > Eucidaris tribuloides. Next base: position 22,479 of record JZLH01S0153832.1, read on the forward strand.
TAAACGGCGAGAAGAGAGCAGGTATGTTTGCCATTAAAAGTACTCAAAAGTTCTCTGTCAAGTTAGTGCTAATTCTCATGACGTGTTCGGGCTGTATACCCCTACCGACTTTATGACTGGAAACCCTCAACAAAGTGAAATGGATTTTGTTTCCCCATCTGAAAATGATGGATATATTCTTATTACATTACTTACATATCGTCGGCGTTCATCCGAACCGTCATATCGCTATACAACAGTTTAATTGACTGCGCCTCCGGGAGCGAAACTGTCCGCATGTTCACGTGTATTATGAATGATGGATACGACAGTTTGGTTTGAACGCGTTCGCTCCAGCGAGGTGCGGTTCATCAACTGTCGATAGCGATATGACGGTTCGAATGAACGCTGACGATATATCCCCACTGAAGTGATAACAAGATGATTACTTAGACATCTTAGGATTCCTTCTTTTCCTGTGAAAATATATTTTACATGTAACTCAAAATCTTAATTTAATTTTCTATACATTATCCAAATGTGCAGTAACCTGTCTTGTCATCGGTTTGTTTACATAGTTAAAGTCTGCATGATTTGTGAATCCAAGATCACTATTTGTGTGTAACTTGTGTGCATGCGACAAAGGTTCAGTGCATGTAATCACCATCATTATCATCATCATCATCATCTTTATCATCATCATCATCATCATCATCATCATCATCATCATCTTTATCATCATCATCTTTATCATCATCATCATCATCATCACCATCACCACCATCGCTATTTACTACTTACTCTCCCAACACGCATCATCTCAAGTTAAAATCCATCTATTTCATGTGACCATCATTATTAGCATTTTAAACGCATCTTTTAACAATGTTACGAGTTTATGATACATGATCCTCAATGCTGCAAGTGTCTCTAATATTGTCAAAACATAAAGCCCTGAAAAACTTGCAATTCAAAACCATCATTAAGTGTTTGAAAAGGTGAAACTTCAATGAGCAATCATTCCAGTTTTCCCATAATATGGGAATTAATAGACTGCTGTGTTATAGATTTTTTTTCCCCAGGACTTTCATTCATTCATCTATGCATAATTTGCCAGTGACAGCATAACTTGGAAAAGTTTTGTGTTCTAGAATGTTTATTTGTCTATTCAAGTACTATCATCGAGGTCAGATATCAAAGTTTGACAATTTTTATACGGGGTTTCCACAATGCCCAGGAGTGCCTGTAATATTAGTCTCCTCGCATTTGTCATTTTCTTAATGGAGGTGTCATGGTTGAGAGGTAGATCGCTCATCTCCTAATCTAAGGGTAGTGGGTTCTCAGGGGGCCACTGCCATTACAAGGTGTACACCATGCGCCTGTGGAAAAATGTGTTAAAAGGGGTGTTTTTATCGGTCAGACGATGTTTGTGCGTACAATGAAAAGGGTATCAAAAATGCCAAAATCAGGAAAAAAGGGTATACTTTTAACAAAAGACTTACTTGAAAAGGGTATCTTTTTCAGACCCGAGTAGGGTCTACTTGTTTAGGGTATTCTGAGATTGAAGGATGATTTACTTGTTTAGGGTCCATTTCGAAAGTCCATACATGCGCATGGTGTACACCTTGTAATGACAGTGGCCCGCCCGGGAGTCGGTTCAAGCCCACATAGTGCCCAACAAGATTGCCCTTCAGCAAGACATTTTATACACATTGCTGCCCTATACCCAGGTGTATGAATGGGTACCTGGTAGGACGGAAATGTTTATGTTGGTTTATTAGCATGTGTGCACCTGTGAAATGGTGACTGGCTGGAATGCTCCCCAAGGAGCAGAGAGGGAGTACAATAAAGGGTGATCCAGCATTTGCTCCAGCGACAGTTGCTCTGGTGACAATATCTCAGAAGACAAAGAGTTAGGGTTAGGGTTTGCCAGTTCAGAACAGGGTTAGGGTTGGGGTTGCCATTGGGTTTCCAGTTCAGAATAGGGGTAGGGTTGAGGTCAGAGTTAGTGCATGAAATAATCGTCGGAGCAATTGTCGCCAGAGCAAATGTTGGACATTCTTTATAAGTGCTCGATTGAATTGCATCTAAAGACTGGGATAATAATAACGTGAAGCGCTATGATACAGTGGTTAATAGCGCATTATAAGAACCCATTATTATTATTATAATTATTTGAATGACAGCTCTGCCATCAAGTCTGGTCGTCAGGTGACAGCAGGTGCACCCAAGACGTCATCCGATGATGGGACCACCTCAGAAGACACCTCTACCAGCAGCGATGATTCTTCCGATGACACCTCATCTGAAGGTGTGCTTGGGGAGTCGTCTAGTATGTTCCTCAGCATTAAGGTTAGCGTCCCTTTGGGTTTGTCCATGCCTGTTTGCATCATTGTTCAATGACTCAAATCATTATATATGTGACCTGTCACCCTGATACCATGATTAAGTCGCATATCTTATGAAACACAACATAGAAAGAAAAATACTTTGGGTGAAAATATAAATATTCAAACTTTTGCAACATGCGAAGGTCATAAACTTTTTATTTTTGAGGAAATTTTAACTCTTATACTTTATATCATAATTACGATATTGGCACTTTCCTTACCTTGGGTTGTGCAACTTTTTCAGGGTATCATGGTGATGGGTCATTATATATATGTATTTTTTTCCAGTTTTTTAAACAGTCCTGTTAGACTTCTTATGTGTATTTGTTGGTTGAATGGCACAGCTTTCCCCATTCATCAAATAACACTACAAAAATGCTAAGAGTAAAAATAAAGATAAACAAAAAGAATAGTAAGAAATCAACAACAACAGTTACTGCTATTACTGCTATTGCTACTCCTACTGCTATTACTATTACTACTACTACCACTACTATTACTACAGTGTTACTACTACAACTACTACTTTTGTTGCTGGTGATGTTGCTTCTACTTCTACTATCATTACCACTACTGTTACTACTCTACTAACTGCTACTACTACTACTACTACTATTACTACTACTACTACCACTACTACTACCACTACTACTGCTACCACTACTATTACTACTACTACTGTGACTACTACTACTACTGTGACTACTACTACTACTTCTGCTACTACTACTACTACTACTACTACTACTACTACTACTGCTACTACTACTACTACTACTACTACTACTACTACTACTACTACTACTACTGCTAGTACTATTATTACTACTACTACTTCTGTTGCTGCTGCTACCACTTCTACTTCTACCACTACCACTAGTATTACAACATTTACTGCTGCTTCTATAATAGTTTGTGTCATACTTAGTGATATTATCCCTAACCTTCAAACTTTTCCAATTACAGGATATGTTTCCTTCCACTCAAACAACGTATGGCGTTGAAATCAAGCCCCCACAGAGAAAAGATATCTCATTGTACCAAAGGTAAGTCAATGGAATTTCAACTATGAAACATGTGACTTGTGAGTCCTGTCCTTTTGTTTATGTTGATATGTTTCATGAGTGCATAATATGGCATAACAGTTACTATATTGGTACGTCGGAATGGTAATCCTTTTATAACAGTCAGAATGGTAATCCTTTTATAACACTTGTAGTATTGTGTGAGTTGATAGAGTCTTTGTGTAATCAATCCATTATCCTGAATATTTCTTTTATTGAGATAACCAACTACTTTTGTGCACAACATGTTAATCCGTCATTCGTCTGTACAAGCTTCTAGCTGTACGTAATTGACACATTGAGACTGCGTATTTTATTTGCACACCAAACTGTTTTTGCTCAGATTTGAGCCAGCAAAGATATGTCCAAAAAACGTAGTGTTCAAATTTGAGATTCATATATTGTACAGTTTTTGAAATATAAATGGCAAATCATTTGAAATTGGGCAGTTCCTGAAGTTGAATTTTGTAATGATAGTCAGGTTTCAGATATGTGATGTAGCTTTCACCTACTAAGTTTTTAATTTGGTTGAGTTCAACCATAGCAAAGACTGCCTGACAATCTCTAACTGCATTGGTGTGAGTTTTTGACCCTTTAAAGATTGTGTCAGGGATTTGCAAGTCCATTACTTCCCTTCATTTTCAATACCAAACGGTAGTTTAGTACTTACAAATGGTGTGTTGAAAGTTTGAGATCCTATGTCATGAATTTGTTGTTTTATGAGAAAAACTAATAACGACATGTTATCAGAATGTTGTTCTTTCCATGAGTTTAAATTTTGCTCAAATTGCGAATCGCGGTTATGTGTACTGTCGCAAGACCATTGGAGCACACTGTTTGGTGAAACTGCCAAACTACGCGCGACCTTCGGCTAATGGCTGATCGGACAATTTTGGAACAGCCCATGGACGTCAACGTCACTGTAAATTTTGAAGTTTAATTGTCCAGATTTGCACCAAAACTATGTATTCTACCCAAAGGTTCTATGACAGGTGTTTATTTATACTAATCTTCACATTGTGAATGATTTGAGCTGATTTCATTCATTTTACCGTTTTCTGACGTGCAAATCCCTTACTCTGTCTTTAAGCTTTGATCAGCAGGTTTTCACTAGATGATTCCCGATCAGGTTTGGCAGTCATACTAGTTTCATGGCTGTATAGTGAGCAATGTTACATCAGTACATCTGTTTGAATTTTATCAGCGCTTATTTTCACGAAATCTAACTTTTCAGACCCATTTTTTTTTTCTGAGAGATGAAGATGTATGTGAATTTTCATTTTTAAAATAATTTTAGCTTATTTGGTTAATAAGTTCATTTCACGGTGTGCAAATCAAGGACACAGTTTGTAATTGGAACATATGATTGTTGTTGATATTCTGTATGTAACCTTCATAATTGCATGATGATTAAATATAGATTTGACACCCTAAGTTCAGTGAACTTTATATGTTCAAGTGTAACATGATTGACTTCTTATTCCCATGTATTGTTTGCAATATTTTATCATCATTGTTCTCCTTGTCACTTGCATGGTCAACAGGTGCTCCACTATTATGGAAAATGCTGGGTAAATTGTAAGGTGTTTTTAGTAAATGTTTCTATTGTCTTAGCTACTGACAGATGTCCCTTGCTGCTCTAGAAAATATTGTGTGGAGTTGTTGTTACTGCTGTTCTTCAAAGACACAAGTTAACATTGTAAAACTTCAATTTTTAAAAAAACTGTTAAAGGTATTGGCTAACATTTACCACAGTTAAAAAAATCTGAGCTTCACGATTCCCCATGCTACCATTGTGTTTGATAAGGTCTGAAAATGACGCCCTGAAAAAACTGTATTTCAAAATGATTATTTAGTGCTTTAAAAAAGTGAAAATCGTAAGTTGATCGGATTCACCTGCCCATTTTCTCCCATAGACTTACTGTGCTTACACCTAGGCTATTTAAACTCGCCCCGAGTTTTAATTGTTTATTCATGCATAACTTGCCATTGGCAGTGTAACTTTCCAAACTTTTTTATTCTAGGGTGTTTATTTGTCCATATGAACACTACTATGTAGTTCAGATATCAAAATTTGACAACTTTTTAAATTGAAGCTCCACAATGTTATCCTATCACTTTAAACTTTGATATCTGATCTACCTAATAGTGCTTAAATGGACAAATAGACATCCTAGCATAAAAAAGTTTGGATGGTTATGCTTCCACTGGCATGGTATGCATGAATAAACATTTATTGCTCTGGCGGAGTATAAATTAGACCTATAACACAGTAGTCTTTGGGAGGTAATAGACAAGGTCAGGAGAAGATCGATCTGGATACTGTAGATTTTCACTCTTATAAAGCACTCAACGATCACTTGGAAGTACAATGTTTTCAAGGCTTTGTTTTTAGATCATATTAAAGACACTTGGATCATGGAGGATTATATAGCCCACATTTTTTAAAACTGTGGTCATTGTTAACTTGTGTCTTTAATATCCCACCTGCAAAATCTGCCTAATGCTCTCCCTAAGGGTAGAGTTCACCTTACGTATAAAGTGGTACCCATACTTCTGAAAAGGGGACGGGGGCACTTGGAGAGTAAAGTGTACCCATGTTCGTCAAAACATCTCAAATTGGATTTTATACTTGTCATACTCTTTGCTTAAAATCCTACTTTTCCCTTCCTTTTCCTGCTTTTTGCTCTGAACTCTGTGAAAAAAGTGTGAGGCTACTTTGTCAAAAAGAAGCAACTGAACTGACTTACCCCTTAATTTTGAGTCAAGAAGATAGTCACTTTGTGGTCGTGAAGCTTGACATCCTTACCCAAACTGTTGAAAACTACTGGGCAATTCCAGCATTACAGACATTACATTCAGAGATTTGTTTGCTACATTAGGGGCTTATTTCTAGAAATCCTCATTATCATTCTGAATTTATTTATGGTCATCCTTAAAAGGTCATACTCAAGTGTTAACAGTTTGAATTTGAATTAGTTTTATTTTATTTTTTGGAATTATTACATTTTTCATGATTTTGAACCCAGGTAACATTTTTTGTGGAATTGCCCTACTCCAAAAAGCCCACATTTGTCAAACTATTTCCATACTTTGTCACTCCTTTTTTCCTGTCATGTCCTACTCTTTCCTATTTCTTTATAAATACTGTTTGTAACTTATCTCTTCATTTTTCTTACATTGTCCATCTTCAAAGCCTGGTAGTATCAAACTTTTTATTGCTTTACCTGTATTAGAGTTGTTCAATGTGACCTTTAGTACATCAAGCTTAGACATAGATGAATATCAGAATGATGAAAACGTTATCCTAATTGCATGTGCCCTGCATGCCATACATATGTGCCGTGTTTGTGTGCTCACTGCTCACAATTATTTGATGATGCTTTAACACGCATTTCCCATAGACCTCATGATGAGACATATCGTCTCTCGTCTTCAGCGGGTTAAGTACCATGTTATACAGAATAACTTCGTATATTTTTTGGCAGTGAAAAGAGTATTGATCAAGACAAAGTTTGCATGTTTGCTCCCAAACATGGCTCAAAAGTAAAAATATAAACAACATTGAAATGACTGTTATTTTTTTTTGTTAACTCTTAACGTGCCAGAGGATTCAAGCCTCTATGGACTTTATGTGTATTATTTGGTGCAGAGCTGTGACTTTGGCACGTTAAGAGTTAATTTATCTAGTGCAGATGAGAATACAGACAAATTATCTACCCCCCCCCCAAAAAAAAAAAATAAAAAATAATTGGGTTGTAGGGGGATTATTGTCTGGTAGTTTTCTCAATTTTCCTAGCTGAGTACTTCTATGAGTGGTAGTTGTCCAGGGGGCAGTTATTCTCGGGGGGTAATTTTCCTCGCGGGTATTACCTCCCTCCACCCAGGAGTACAGATGGGTACCTGAGAGGACTAAGAAAGTCATTTTTGAATGAATTTGCGAATGCCTTACAAGCTGCCGGTGCTAAGGAATACTCCCCAGAGAGTGGAAGGATGTGCATTAATGTGCAGGCTTGACACGAGTTCAATTTTTAGGGGGGAATATGTGACGTTTGAGCATTTATACAGTAATACAAACTGAGAAACCCCTTACCTTTATCAGATCAAGCATTTGATCGCATTTATCATTAATTTGATAATACAGAGATGAACAGCAAATTTATTCTGCATCTTATATTCTCTCTGCAAACCTTTCATTCATCCCTTATCTTTACTTTTAAATTCATTCATTTATGTGGTAGTTGTTGTTATTTTTATTTTTTTTTGGGAGGGGGGGGGTTGTCCTAGGGGGTAATGGTCTGGGGGCAATTGTCCAGGGGGTAGTTGTCCAGAGGGAAGCTGTGCTATAACTATGCAGATCTGATACATGTTAATTTTTTTTCTTCTATTTTTAGATACTCTGCAATTGGCAGGAATTCCCGAGAAGGAGTGATTTCTAGCTACTCGGATATCACAGGAATGCCTGTAAAACGCTGCTTGAAAAGAGCAACACAAATGTAAGTTGACATATACCGTCTTATATCCTTGATCAAGAAATATCCTTGAAGTTGTTGGCCAAGGATGGCTCACATAATATAAAATAGTTTTACCATCAACTGAGCTATGCCAGCAGATGGATATGTGGGGTGGGGGAGGGGATAGGGGCAGAGGCGTCGATCCTGGGGCGGCAGGGGGGCGATCACCCCACCAATGAAAATATTGGGGGGGGGGGCAGACATATCAATTTGCCCCACCCCCCATAATTTTGACTACTTAAAAATTCATGATATGCAATGCAAATATATGTTTTAAAAAGCATTGGAAAGCACTATAAAACCATTAAACATGGCATAAAAATAATATTAATCATACAAAATTGCCAATTATTTGGTGCACTTTGCACACAAAATTCTGTATTAGAATTTGATGCACAGAGCATGCCAAAAATTTTATAAATTTTGTCACTTTTGCCTCCCCCCCCCCCCCGAATCTGAAACATGGATCGACGCCCCTGGATAGAGGGCTGACGATGACGAAATTTATTTTCGCCTGCCAAATTTAATCAAAAACAATAGGGGGCAAAATTTTCAAAAAAAGTAAAATCCTCATCATTTTAATTACTTTGAAAAAAAGGAGGGTCGCTCCCCTGCCCACCCCCCGTGGCGCCGCCCCTGATACAGGCTTGAATTGAATTACGGGTGTGATGTATCTTGACCTTTACTTGTCTTTGAAATATGTGCGATGTTCCTTTTGTTTGACATATACAAAATTATGTTTTGAATTTTGTGTAGAAAATAAATCAATAAATAAAACAATTATACATATTTCACAAAATCAGTTATGGGCAATTGTGGCTTAAAAATGGTAGTTTATGGGGCTCATGAATTAAAAGTTATTACAGTGTCATTAAAATAAACTGTCCATCTCATGTTGCTTTTCTTACAGAATTCCAAGCAGTGTGTTCTCATTGGATACTTCATTCGAGGTCGATCCGCCCACTGTCGATAGAGTCTCCAGGGCCAAGTACGAGGCTCACGTGTCGTGTGGACTCAACGGACCGACAGCTTGTTCCGCCAAGGACAAACAGTTGTACCGTGAATACCTGCGTGAACCTCGGTACCACTGAGCACCAAGGGTTTCAGGGGTGTAACTAAGATATTTGTAATGAAGGGCTCCAGGTGTGGAGTGGATATGTGAATATACAGTTCCCCCCCCCCCCACCACGTGTGGACTTATGGATATATGGCTTGTTCTGCCAAGGACAAACGGTTGTACTGCGAATATCTGTGTGAACCTCAGTACCACTGAGCACCGGTGGGTTTCAGGGGTGTAGCCAGAATATTTGCAATGAAGGGTTCAGGGATGTGGATTTATGAATATACAGGTTCCCCCACCTCCCCTCCCCCCCCCCACCGTGTGGACTCAATGGACAGACAGCTTGTTCCGCCAAGGACAGAAGATTTACCACGAATATCTGCGTGAACCTTGGTACCACTGAGCACCATGGGTTCCAGGGGTGTAGCCAGAATATTTGCAAATAAGGGTTCTTAGGTGTGGATATATGATTTTAAGGCCCCCTGGTACCGCCCACCCTCCACACATCGAACACACAAAATGCAATGGTATCAGGTTCCCACCAAACGCTGAAAATCATCCCCCCCCCCCCAAAAAAAAAAAAAAAAAAAAGAAATGATAATAAAGAAAAGAAAGAAAGAAAGAAGAAGTAAATATAATTATAAATAATATAAATAGAATGAAAACATGAAAAGAAAATAATAATAAATAAATAGATAAATATAAAATAATAAATAAATGAAAAGTATAATAATAGATAAATAAATAAGTTAATTAACCCGTTGGCTACGGGAACCGGATGTGTCTTGTGTTAACTCTATGGGATTTTCAGAATCTCGTAGGCAACAGGTTAATTAATAAATAAGTAAATAAACAAATAACTAAATTAAGGTAAAATAATATGAAAAATCTAGAAAATAACTACCCCTTTTCCAGTCAGTGAGATATCAAAGAATTTGAGAAAAGTCCCTCAAATCAGGGAATTTTTTGTGTTCGGTGGTCTTACTTTCTTGCCTCGACTATTGACATGAGGCAAGAAAGATATAGGCAAAGTAATAATTAGGTCAAAATGATGATCGAAGAATTTTTAACTTGTATGAGGGAAATATTTTGAAGTCACTGGGGACGCTGTGGTGTATTATTCCATGCCGTAGATCCAAAATCACTGGAATTAGAAGTTGGAGGATGTTTTCTGAGGAGAAGTGGTATCGAGACTGTCTAGTTTGATCGAGTAGTTTTTGTTCAAAATTTGTTTTATTTTTCAGGTTTCATTTGTTCATAGAGTATATTCAAGCAATCACTCTCTGTCCATAGCCAAATGATACCAATGCTGTGTCTCAGAGAGGACTGCAACAAAAATTACTCAAAACAATCTGGACAATCTTGAGATCATTGTCAACCTTCCGGTATCAGTGACTGAATTTTAGTTTTTACTTTTAGAAAGGGAATTGTGCTGTTGCATTTCTTTTGGGGAACAATCTTGCATATTTTCTGTGAGTACTACAAAATGACTGATGAAAATGTTCCAATTGGCAGCTTACGAGAAAGTCAACACAACAGTACTACCCAGAAATACAATTTTATATGGATTACAGTTCCACATGCTTAATTTGTGGTGTCATAGTGGCTTGAATACTGCTATGTAAATTAGTGTTTACTAGTGTACCAATGAAAACTTGGAGTATAAGTGCCGCAATGTAATACATGTATATAAATTTTGTGAAATAATTATATAATATTGCGAGTACATATATGATCCACAGTATTGGAAGTATTTGTGCAAAAAGAAATTTAGGAGTCTTCCTGTGAGCTGCTATATTGGAGAGTATCTTTGTGCAATATTGGGAGAACTGATGTGAATTTTATAGAGTGCACCTCAGAAAAAACAGAGCCCTAAAACAAAGGCCTATTGTGCACAAGCAATGGGGCATGTAATTGAAAAAAACATGTTCCAAATTAACTTTGACTTATGCTATTTCAAATGATACATTCAGCAAACTTATTTTCTCATGCATCTCTGAGAACCATGACTTGCATATTTAATCTGAAAAATCATTTGCTACACTTTTTGACTTAGACACTGAGCACATCAGGAAAAGAAAAAGATGGACACATGGCATAATGTCTAAGCCAAAAAGAGTAGCAAATGATTATTCACAATAAATTGTCAAAGTCATGTTACTTAAAGATGCATCAATGAATAAGTTTGCGTAATGTATCATTTGAAAAAGCATAAGCCAAAGTTTATTTGGAACATGTTTTTTCAATCATATGCCCAATTGCTTCTGCACAATAAGACTTTGTTTTAGGGTTCTGTTTTTGGGGGGTTGCACTGTACGTGTAGATGGAATATCTGAAGAATTAGAAAACTAGGAAGTAATGTAGAGTCTATTAACCATGATATCACATTTGTCATTTCAAACAGTTACATTATGTACATATTGACTGTTTATTAGTCATAACGTGAGCATTACACACCACGACATCACTAGACCTTTGATAATTTCAGTGAAAATTCACGAAGTATTCGTGCTAATCGTAATGTTTTAATCATTTTCAACTTGTGTTGTATTTTACAATTTATATTTATTAATTGCTAATTGCTTTGCAATTGTGAAACTTATAATCTGCAAACATTTTTTTATAAGATCACAATCAGTTTTCTGCCATTTTAGAAAGATTAAAAAAAAAAGCTCAACAGTTACCAGAGGCATTAATGGCAGATTGTGACAATTTGTGAAAGTACGTGTGTGCAAAATATGCGTACACTGCATTTAAATCACAGTGAATGATATATCCATTTGGACCACAATATAAGGAGGCTATGCATCATAATGATAATATTTCTCCTACCATTGTAATTTAATTTTAAGAAATAAACCCCAATTTGTTATGTTTTAACTCTTTACACGCTGAATTAATTCTGAGGGGATAGTAATGACGATTGTTGACGTTTTCTTTAAATTTTGATTTCCTTATTGCATCATTAATTGACACCTGTGTAATTATTCTATAGATGTTGCTTAAGCATTATGGCCATTTCGTAGATTTTCTAGTATTAACGGAGCAGAGAAAACTAATTGTTACTATTGTTGAATTTAATTGTATGAATGTGCAAAATTGCAACATTCGCATGCTAAGGGTTAAATAAAAGAATCTTCAGAACACTTGCAAAACGTAAAATGCAATTCTTTATATCGATGCCATTTATTTTACTCATCTTTTATTCAGTTATTCATTTATATATTGATTTCTTCTTCTTCTTCTTCTTCTTCTTCTCTTTGACTTCTTCTTCTTCTTCTTCTCTTACTCTTTCTTCTTCTTCTTCTCTTCTTCTTTCTTCTTCTTTTACCTTCTATAAATATATTCTTTAATATTTGATTTATTATTTTTTTTTTGGGGGGGGGGCGGTGGCTATGCTTGAAACATTTGTTTGTTTTTTTCTGAAACCAGAATGCAAAAAATAGCTTGACACGCCGCCAGTTGTTACTCTTCTAATTGAGTAATTCTATGATAGTTAAAACAAGTATATGGGGTCCTTTTGATGTCTTAATCCTTCAATAATTTTGTTGGGATCTATGTATTGCCCCCCCCCCCCAATAAAATAAATGACACAGGACTCTGTGTTAAACCACTTATCAAATTGCAAAATTAGTGAATAAATTTTAGATTTTTTTCCCCTGTCATAAAAATATTACTCTCTGGTAAACTGATGTAATTATTGTAGTGTAAGTGAATAAATGTATATTTTTTTTATTTGAATCAAATCCTATTTGCCTGAGGCAAAACTGATGAGTGATGTTTTCCATATTCAGAGTTTGTCCTTCCGTATTTGCTCAACATGTATTTTGTGTAGCTACATAATCAGAAACTTGTTCTTAAATTCTATGTAATAGAGTTCATTTTGGTACTTATATAAGTTTTACAAGAAATTAATCCTCTGTTCACCACAGTCACTTTTTAATCACAGTTTACAATTAAAGCAGACAATCACAATAATTAGTTTTTTGTTTTACACCAGTTCTAAACGGCTATATAGTGACAGCAATATTGATTGTGGAACAAATGTATTTTACAATTAACAATTAATGTTAATACCACACGTTACAGTATGTATAAAACAAAAGGTAATCCATGTTTAGAGCTAAAATGTTGTCACTATTTATATAGAGATTCATAAGTATAATATCCCGAAAGCGCAACTTTTCCTCTTTAAAATGATACCTCACTTACATCACTGGTGTCATGCATGATGGAGTACATTGCTTTTGAATAGAACAATGTCAAGTCACACTTTTTGCAAGTTTTGGCACAACTTGCATGACATGTGAGATAAGATCTCATCTTTGAAACATGAATCCATTCATTGGTGTCTTAATTCTTTCATCCACTGACTAAAACTTGTGACTTGACAATGTTCCCTTCAATGTACTCGGTCATGCATGACACCAGTGATGCAAGTGAGATACCATTGAAAAGGGGACAAGTTGTTCTTTAGGGATATAATAATTGTGAATCTGTATAATACAAGAAGTTACAAAATTTTAGCTCTAAACATGGATTACCTTTTGTTTGATACACATTGTAGAGAGTGGTATTAACATTAATTGTTCCACATATGTTAAACAATCAATATTGCTGTCACTACAACCATTTAGAACTGGTACTAAACAGAAAACTAATTATTGTGATTGTCTGGTTAAATTGTAAAATGTGACAAAAAAATGACTGTGGTGGGCAGAGGATTAATTTCTTGATAATTGGCAATATTTTAGCTCTAAATATGGATTACCTTTTTTTTATACACACTGTATAAGAAAACAAAGGTTCCAAAAAGGTTCCCAATTTGTCACAGTAGGAGCACCATTTTCAGTGTGTATTAGCACTATTTTGATGTTTATAATGTTCTCATTGCTACCATACTGCCTGGATTTGTGCTCTCAAGAAGCATATCTATGTCATTGGTAATGATACATGTATATACCCCAAGCGTTGAGATAATGGTGCCCCGATTGTGACAAAATGGGTGTAAAAGTAATCTATTAAGAACCATTTTTTGTATAGCCCACCGAGGTAGAGGAAGACTAAGAGATCACTTTGGCGACTCTCCGTCCATCCGTCCGTCAGTCTTTCATCCATTATGCTTACAAAAACTTTAATAACTCTGTTCTGACTATACTCCAATTTCAATCAAACTTGGATGGAAGATTGATCATACAGACTTTCAAATTCAGAAGTATGTGAAAGTCACCACAAGGTCAAAAGTCACCATCAGAGGTCAACAACCTTTTTGAGCCCAATATTAAGTTTTTGAGCAAGTTTCTATGTATGTGAAACTGACAGACATAATTATTTTGGCTATTGCCTTGTCTTAAAGGTATTGGCTAACATTTACCACAGTTAAAAAAATCTGAGCTTCATGATTCCCCATGCTACCATCGTCTTTGATAAGGTCTCAAAATGACACCCTGAAAAAAATTGTATTTCAAAATGATTATTTAGTGCTTTAAAAAAGTGAAAATCGTAAGTTGATCGGATTCACCTGCCCATTTTCTCCCATAGACTTACTGTGTGTACACCTACGCTATTTAAACTCGCCCCGAGTTTTAATTGTTTATTCATGCATAACTTGCCATTGGCAGTGTAACTTTCCAAACTTATTTTATTCTAGGGTGTTTATTTGTCCATATGAACACTACTATGTAGCTCAGATATCAAAGTTTGACAGTTTTTTAAATTGAAGCTCCACAATGTTAGCCTATCACTTTAAGTGTGCACACATGCTCTTTGCACTGTATAGAAGTTATATAGAACAATACACATCATGTCTTGTTTCTGTAAATTAATGTGGCGAGCAAATAGGCAATGAATGTAATATGGAATATAAAATAAAGTGAGAAAAATGAGTAAATGTTGTTGTGGTGGTATTTATTGTGAAATATTGATTGTCACGTGAGTAGTACATCTGTTAGTCTCCAAATGCTGATGAAACAAACACTGAAACATAAATGCACGCACACACACAGTCACACACATACACACACGTACACACACATACACAGACACACACACATATACATACACACATGTACACACACAAACACATACACATAAACACAGACACACACACGAACACACACGATTACACATACGAACATACGCACACATGAACACACAAACATACAAACATGCAAACACACACACCCCCACCCACACACACACACAAACACACAAACATGCACGCACACACACCCACACACATACCAACAAGAGCTACATTGTGGGTGTGTTCCTGTATTTGCAGTGTGGGTGTTCCATAATAGGTATAAACACACATAGTGAGTATGATTTTAACCCCACAATGCCGAAATATGCCCACAATGTAACCTCATACTTAAACATACACCCACAATGTACCTCCTGCACGTCCGCAACATACAATAGACACACAACACACAAAAGACATACCACATCATTATGGGAGTAAAAAAGAAAAATGAAACGGTTCACTTTTGCACGCCCACTGTGTTGTTTTAAAATGTTTCATTCTGGGGGTACCCCATAGAGATAGGTTCTTAAGTATCATATCTCTATGGGGTACCCCCACAATGCCGAAATATGCCCACAATGTAACCTCATACTTAAACATACACCCACAAGGTACCTCCTGCACTCACACACACACACACACACACACACACACACACACAAGAGTAATCAATCCCTCATTCAATCAATTTATCACTCAATAAACAAATTAATTAAATTATAATATTTTTTTTTAATACATCCATACATCCATACATAGAAAATAAAAGGCAACATGTGAATGATGGATAAAAACAAACAAACAAACAAACAAACAAAAAGAAAGAAACACAAAAACAAACAAACAAACAAACACTTACTTGAAGACTAGGGTGACAAGCCAGTTCCAGCAACATTTTGACGACTCCGTAATGACCTTTGTTGACCCCTATATGGAGAGCGGTCTGTCTACGCTTGTTACGGGCATTCAGATCCGCATTCTCTTCATGCAAGACTTCAATGATGTGGGGTTCGTCACCAAACGCTGCATGGTGGATAGCACGGTCACCATCTTTGTCCTGCGATAAAATTGAAGCCAGTTTCGTGAGAGTGTATTTTTGTGAGTGGTTTCATTATTATACAACAAACCTGCATTGAGAGGATACTACGGAATTACGGTTAGAAGAAACTGTGCTCAGAAAATAATGTGGGCTCATTACATGCAGAATATTTTTGGAAAGTCAATAGTATTTTTGTGCATGAAGCCAGTATTGTTTTTCTAAATGCAATATGTGCATTTTTTATCATATATATATATATCTACATAGATTCTTTTAACAGTATGTTGAGCACCGTTTGATGATTGCCATATTTCACATGTATTTTGTAAATAATAATCTTTTTGATTTTTTATGATGTATTAATATTTATCTCACTCTGGCACATTTACTTTTTAATGACTACGCATCTCGCATGTTTTAATGAATAATTCATATTACTGATTTCATATCAATTATGTGCTTTACCATGGCGATGAAAAAAACGTTACTAACTCTATATCTTTTCCGTTTTTAGTTGATATCTGAACCAAACATTATTTAACTACGGCATTTTACGGGGTTTTTGTTTTTGTTTTTTGTTTTTGCATAAATGCGTATAAAGCTTGTTTTGTCACTGTAAGTGCAAATAAGTAGTTTCCTTGATGTTAATAATGGTTTGTTCAGCACCGTTTAATGAACAACATATCTTACATGTATATTCATCAATAATTTGTTACCCTGGTTTGTATTATGTATAATATAATTTGTATCATAATGTGATACATACATGTATTGCTGTTATATGTAAATCCAGTAAATTTTAGTTTCTTAACTACAATTCTATGTGCTTTATACCGGAATAAATAAATAAATATTGGATAATCCATTCAAGAGATGTAATTTCACAAAGTTTTGATTGAATTCTATGAAGTTCTTAATCCTCCCCCTCCAATACTTTGTAGCTGCTAATGTCTGAGCCACATCTAGACTGACTATGAATGGGCGGAGTGCATCATGTGTGGTAAATTACACCTCATGCTTACCAGAGTTGTGGTTTCAGTCTCGAAATCCTTGACCATTTGTTCCGAGACCGAGACAAAGACCTTGAGTGTCGAGACCAAGACTTGCACCTCCGAGATCAAGACTTTTTCTGTCCAAGAACGAGACTGAGACCTCCAAACTTTGGTCTCCAGACTGAGACCAAGACTGAGACCTCCAAACTTTGGTCTCCAGACTGAGACCAAGACTGAGACCTCCAAACTTTGGTCTCCAGACTGAGACCAAGACTGAGACCTCCAAACTTTGGTCTCCAGACTGAGACCAAGACTGAGACCTCCAAACTTTGGTCTCCAGACTGAGACCAAGACTGAGACCTCCAAACTTTGGTCTCCAGACTGAGACCAAGACTGGGACCTTGAGATCACAACAATGCAGTGGTCTTGGAATTGATTTCAATTTCGAGACCGGGACCTTGACCTTGACCATTTGTTTTGAGACCGAGACTGAGATCTTGAGTGTTGAGACCGAGACTTGCACCTCCGAGACTGAGACTTTTTCTTTCCGAGACAGAGAC
>JZLH01S0153832.1:40154-80705 GCA_001188425.1 Eucidaris tribuloides
AATTTTTGAACAAATACATAAACCTGCAGGCTTAGAACTCTGATATTAGTATGTTTGCTGATATGTAATTTTAAAAATCACGTCAGCAAAAAGACACCAGGGATAGCCGGGTGATTGTGTCACTGCTCGAAAAGAAGTAGATGACAAGTTCGAATAAGGCTCGCTTGGTTTCTTTTTTTCTGACATGTTTGTGAAAATTTGAGATCGGCAGTTTGTGATATAAAAAATACAGAAGGCGTCATTTTAAAAATATGTTACAGTGTATGTCTTCATCATAATTGATTTGTGTGTTGTAAACTGCAGATGGCACTTCGAGCGTCAATAAAAAATTACAATAACCATTTTCGATTGTTCTATGTACATTCATCGACAAACTGATTATTGTAGCACCCTAAGTATCGAATCTTTTTTAAAAGAAACATTTCGGTTTCATACTTTGTTTTGATACTTTCAGTCAGTTCAATTCGTTGTCACGCACATAGACGTAAAACTCTTCTATGTGGTCTTCACGTTTAACACAATGATAACATAAGGCGGCGTGGGGACATTTAGGGTCTTGGGGGCAGCCCAGCCCAGGTTCATGTAAAAACAAAATGTTGAACATATCTTACGCACACACACACACACACACACACACACACACACACACACACACACACACACACACACACACACACACACACACACACACACACACACACACACACACACACACACACACACACACACACACACACACACACACACACACACACACACACACACACACACACACACACACACACACACACACACACACACACACACACACACACATACACACACACACTCACACATACACATGTACACACACACACTCACACGCACACACACGCACACGCACACACACACACACGCACACGCACACGCACACGCACACGCACACGCACACGCACGCACACACTCACACATACACATGTACACACACATACACACATGAAAACACATGAAAACACATACACAAACATACACACACATACACACACAGACACACACAGACACACACACACACACTCACACATGCAAACACATACACAAACATACACACACATACACACACAGACACACGCACACATACTCACACTCACACCCATACATACACATACACACGCACACGCACATACACACATACACACAGGTAGTCATCCCGTTTATTTTTGGTAACGATTGAAAATGTAGGAGTATGACGCAAATATACTTCATTTTGTGAACCAAAAAGAAAAAGTAGGATATTCATATTTTCACAAGAATATATACAAAGTGGCAAAGGAGGTATCTCCAACAGCGCCGCCGCATGGCATATGGCAAGAAAATGGGAGTGGGTTCAGCACATTCAAATCCGCGAATAGTCCTAGTTTTCTATATTTTAGGACAACGAAAAAAGGGGGCTTAAGCGTACCGTGGGGTACTGTTTATGGTATTCAAACACCCCCTTCACTCCAGACAACACCTCCCCCCCCCAAAAAAAAATAAATAAAAATAATACCTTTCGAAAAGGAGAAACGGTTGGGATAAGAACAGCTATTGCTTATCGCATAGATTATCTGCATGTATCGATTTGCGCCATAAAATAGTTTTCCTTCGTGTTTGATAGTCCGCCTTTTTTTACTTGTCGCCTCGATTTGCACAATAATAACACCCATTTACGAAAATACCGGGTAGCCCCTTTTTTTTGGGGGGGGGGGGGCAATTTGCTCCTAACTGAATATCGACACTCTTTTCTTATTAAATATTATATTATGATATTATATTAAATTTACATTGTCATATACAGTGTGTCCCGTAAAAACGAAATCGGATTCACGTAAACTTTTTATCATACTGAATAATTTCTTTACTGAATTATATGTATTACGTGTAACGCTCTGTTTCTCTCCTTTCATTTGATACCCATTTTATTATTCATCGTTCATTGCATTAAAACAATGGATAGTATTTGCACACACATGCCCCACCTTTGAGTACATTTTCAGGTTAGCCAAATGTAATTAATTTTAATAAAAAAATAAAAGCACTACTATGTCCTCTACTGTCTGACACCTCATGCGTCAAAAAAAAAGTGATTGATGCATGTCCGAGAACAAATAAAATGAAAACTGTTTGATTTTACATTATTATTTTAAAAAATGAATGCGAACTGAACCACTGAATTGACACAATAGCTTGCTTTGAGCACAGCAATTAGGCTCCCTATCCTCTTGGCAAGGTAATTTTCTAGGTTGTTAACTACCTTCTTCAGACAGGAGGGTTAATGAATGTAGTTTTGAACATTTCTGAAAACGAGCACTCTTTCAAACCGTCTTTTCTCAATCATGCGTCGCTCATTTTTCACATATGCGGTATCATATGAAAGAAGATTAAATGGGCTTTTTTTAAAATAATTTTCTTCAGCTAAGGTATCCTGAATCCATTCAAGTATAACATTTTGAATTTTAGATCAGCTTGTGCAAATGATTTTACGATTGTATCTCTTCTGATTGTTTTCGCTCAGTCATGAGTCAGTGAAAAGCCATGAGACTTGTAGTAAAGGCTCGTTTACACTATGTTCCCGGTGGCCACGGCAACCACGTTTCAGGCCACCGTGGACAAAACGGGATGGCCGTGAGACCACGCGGGAGGACGGGCTGGGCAAACGAGACAGTCCGTGTTGCCGTGGATACCGGTCCAGATTTTGTAACCGTCAAAAGAAATGCCACGGTAGTCACGTAAGGATAAAAACTAGTACTGGCCCGTAGGAAAACGAGGGGAACGCAATAAAACTCGACGGTACGCTACAGGCCGTAACAGCACTTGGAGGTGTCCGTAGCGGGTCTATTCCGGTGGCCTCACGTCCATCCCGTTTTGTCCACGGTGGCCTGAAACGTGGTTGCCGTGGCCGCCGGGAACATAGTGTAATCGCAGGTTCTTTCAAATAAAAGAGGAGAAAATATGTTTCCCAAATATTTATGACTTTCTTTACATTTTTCTTAAAACGATATAAAAATATCTTCATTAATCTCGGTTTCCTTTTATTTTCTGAGACACGTTGTATATATATATATAGGCCTATGTATATTTAAAAGGAAACATTTTTTCGATGTAATAGATTTTTCATTTGTCTCTCTCTGTATTTTAGATCGCAACTGCTGATCTATGATTATTTTAAAAAGCATGTCAGAAAAAATGAACCAGGTTTCGAACCCGCCATCTACAGCTATCCGGGCTGCGACAATACCACCAGGCCATCACTGATTACCGGCATTGACACGATGACACAGGAACAAATACCAAAGCTCGCAATTCTGACATTGTTGTGTTAAATAGTCCAAGGCGGACATTTTTTTATTAGTATTATTATTATTAAGTGAAGGAAAGGGATTATTCAGAGAGGTAAAAATGCTATGTGATAGATTTTTCATTTGTCTTTTTATATTTTAGATCGCAACTGCTGATCTATGATTATTTTAACAAACATGTCAGAAAAAATGAAACAGTCATTTTTTGCAATCTAGTTTATTAATGCGTGTTAAAACAATTATATCACCGCATGAAGTCGCCCATGAATACA
The DNA here is from genome assembly GCA_001188425.1 of Eucidaris tribuloides. Taxonomy (NCBI): domain Eukaryota; kingdom Metazoa; phylum Echinodermata; class Echinoidea; order Cidaroida; family Cidaridae; genus Eucidaris; species Eucidaris tribuloides. Next base: position 43,741 of record JZLH01S0153832.1, read on the forward strand.
AAAGAGTTGCACATAAGTGATTTTTCGCTTCCTTGCATTAAATTAAGCATAACTCTTGGTCAGTAAAAGCTACATGATATGGAATGAAGTTTATCAGAAAGAACAATATTATACTGCATTAATATCCTCCTTCTCCTAGTCATCATCTTTATCCGTTTATCATCATTATTACCACCATTTTTGGGTCCACGCACCCGCGTCCAGAAAAAGCGTCGAAAAGGTCCCCGTTCCAGCCCTCGGACGTCGTCGACGCCTTTTGAAAAAAGGGTAGCTTTTTCAACACCAATCGCCGGTAATCGCCGCTAAGGGTAGCCTTTTCTCACATGTCACCCCATTTAGGGTTACTAATTTGGTTATGTAAATAACGCCATTTAGGGGTGCAAATTTGAGCACATCTATTAACATCTCCAAAATGAACGTTTGTTAATTAGGAAAAGTATGATTTATTAATTGAACCTTTTCAGGTTCTGCAATAATGTTTTAGATGAGAAGGACACTTGGGTAGGGTATTAAATTAGTTGATTTCACTGTTTACGCCACTAAGGGTATCAAATTAGTGGATTTCCAGTTCATGCCGCTAAGGGTATCAGAATCAGTGGATTTCAATGGGAGTCACGCCATTTAGGGTAGCTTTTCTCATTCGTTACGCCATTTAGGGTTGCAAATCCGTTTAGACTTAGAGTGCATTTCTGAGGTTGTTGGACACGGGTGGGATACAGGCCATGTGGAGAGTGATAATAATTGACTCATGATTTCATATTAGTACTCATTTTGTGTATGACATGATGAACTCGCTTCTTGAGTAGGCATGTGCACTCATTTGGTGGATCGTAATGAACTCGGTGTGTGAGTTAACTTGTTCACTCATTTGGTATGTCATGATGAACTAGGTGTGTGAGTAAACCAGTTTACTCATTTGATGTGTGATATAATTCATGTACTCGCTTTGTGAGTATAACCTGTTTACTCATTTGGTGTGTGACATGATAAACTCAGCGTGTGAGTACAGCCGGTGTATACATCGAGTGTGTAATTTAGTGTGAACACAGTGTGTAAGTAAATTTGTTATCAACTCATTTTGATATCATCAACTCATACGTGAGTTTTAACCTTTTACTCACTGCTGGATAAGCCAGTGTCAGCTGCATTAATACTCATCATTTGAGTACAATTCTGGACACAGGTATGTGTATCGTTTTGGTGTGTGATATGATCAACTCGTTACATGAGTTTTAAGCTTTATTACTTACTGCTGGATTAGTGCAGTGTCAATGCATTAATACTCATCATTTGAGTAAATTTCTGGACACAGTGTGTGAGTAAATTTGTTATCAACTCATTTTGGTGTGTGATATGATCAACTCGTTACATGGGGTTTTAACTATTATTACTCACTGCTGGATAAGCAAGGGCGTAGGCTGGGGGGTGCACTGGGTGCACGTGCACCCCCCCCCGCAGAGCCATAGGAGTTCCGCCCCTGGCAAGCAAAACGAAATTTGCACCACATTTCTGCTTTCAACGCCTGATTTACTCAACTTTAGTTCCACCTCCCCAAGATGTGCACCTCCCCGTGCCCAAACCAGCCTACGCCCTTGATAAGTGTCAGTGCATTAATACTCATGATTTGAGTAAATTTCTACGCGTTAAACTCTCATCTGTGAGTACGTATTTACTCAGAGCTGGATAAGACCAGTGTCAGCGCTGAACCTCACAGGAATGAGTAGATTTGCCCGATTATTTTTTTGTGTGCACTAGTCGGGGGGGGGGGGTGTCTCGTCGTTACTGCATTACATCATTATTCCTAACTGTTGCCAACTGAAAATCTACCACACATCGGCCCTTCTTGACATTGCCAATCCATTTTTTCTTTGGCCAGTATCGTTTTCCATTTTTCCCGTGGCTTCGCAACCGCCACACTTATCAGCTCTCCAGAACGTACCATCTTCATCTGATATATCTCCGAACCTCCCCTTATCACTATCACGTTAATATTTTAATTCTCCGTAGATATGCATGCATATATGCCTACCTTGTTTGAAAAAAAAAATGAGTTTTTTTTTCTAAGTTGACAGTGCAGATAATCACGTTTCACGCCTGCTACAATGCAAAACACAAAGTTTGGAGGTTATCGGCATTACGGCATATACTAATACCCGCATATTTTCTATTGAAGTAGGATTTGGCCCCGATTTCATTTTGGCATGTACAAAGCCTACGACGTGTATACGTTGTATACAGGAAGCTACGCATGGGTTGTTACGGTGGCAATAGACCTACTAGGCCTAAATACGGATCGTGACTTAAAATGTGCGTAGAGGCGTAGTGAGCATTACATGAATATTCGGGGGGAGGGGGGGGGGAAATAAATCTATAGGCACGATGACGTGTACAAATCTTTACTGGTGCCAGCTATGAGAAAGGGAGGAGGTGGGGGTGGGGTAGGTCTAGAGAAGGTGTACGCAGGCAAGGCTGTATCATAAGAATTTGGGGATCGAAGTGGATGGTACGGGCAACTTTCTGGACTGTGAAGTGATTTTTTTTTTTAGGAAGTGGATCCCGAGAGAAAAAGAAACACAATGCATAAAACACATTATTCGTATAATCATTCAATAAATCACAAGTTTAGTATAAAGACTTAATTTATTATTCCCTATTACATGTATATAATTTCCTTTCTATATCCGACTGGGGTGGGATGGGGTCGGGTGGTATGAAAGGGGCGTATCGGAGGCCCAAACACCAATTTAACCTCTAGGTTGGGGCATATCTACCACCTTGTCCACTATTTCCGACAGCTTAGATGAGGAGTTTCCTGTTAACTCGCATATTTTTTAAATAAACCAGACAAAAACTATGGGGGTGAACCTGACCCACCCCACCCCCTTAGCCCGCAATTTGGGAATAGGAAGTGACACAAAAACATGGCGTGACACACCATCCGGGCACACCATCGGACAAGAATGACTTTACGTTGTGCGAGTTGACCTTACTATAGGCTACAGTTATCAGGTAAGAATGTATTTCATCGGTTTTGATCGTCTCACAGAGAAGCTGTGATATTTCTACACGAATGCAGATTTTGTGCACTCGGTATGTCTTCAAAGATATTCCCCCCGAAGAGAAAATTGTACTTTGTTTCTGAACAGTGAATTAGTATATAGCAGTCCGGGATAGCAGTGAACTATACTTTGCCCTGTGTAATATGCACACCCGGATGTCATATCGTATAACAATCCGTGCAATATTGATCAGCAAATGTCTAGCTTTAATAATCGGCTTCAAATTCTTCAATGTTCGAAATCTTTCATAAACATAGAGACTAACATTTAAAATGGATGAAGAATTTGGGAAATATATTATTATAATATGCACACAATCCCGTGAATGAGTCCTGCAAAGAGTATTATTTACAAGTTCTAAATTGTCTGTGTTTGTACGCGTGGAACACACCCAAGCTGTGTGACCTGTATTTTATTTGTCATAGATTCCAATGGTTGCAGCGCTTTGCAGTGTAAAGCTTTGGTAAAATTGTAATTGTAATTTTTCTTTTTTCTTTAGTTAGACTTATAATATCACTCATAAACCCCCTGATAATCAAGAGCTTTGTAACGCTTCGATTTTGAGATATTGCTAAAAAAATGTATGGGGCCCCGACTTTTTTGTCATATAGATGTGCATATAATGATAGACCTTTCTGTTCTATGATGATTAAAACTCACATATCATTAAAAGCAATTTTAGGTTTTAATTTTTTCTGATGTCTAGCATACCATAATGATACACATACTTTGTGAACGATTTATGAAAAAAATGTTTGATCGACCAGTTTTATCTGGTCCTAAACAGTACCACAACATAAAATTGTTCAAGTCATGATACCTTCGGTAAATAGTTATTAGAACAATATTGCTTAATGAATAGCCAATGGAGAGAAAAAGCCAGCGAACTGCAGTGAAAGATTTATATTACTGAAACTTCCATACGGGGAAGGTAAGTGTGTGTGTGTGTGTGTGTGTGTGTGTGTGTGTGTGTGTGTGTGTGTGTGTGTGTTACGGGGAAGGTAAGTGTGTGTGTGTGTGTGTGTGTGTGTGTGTGTGTGTGTGTGTGTGTGTGTGTGTGTGTGTGTGTGTGTGTGTGTGTGTGTGTGTGTGTGTGTGTGTGTGTGTGTGTGTGTGTGTGTGTGTGTGTGTGTGTGTGTGTGTGTGTGTGTGTGTGTGTGTGTGTGTGTGTGTGTGTGTGTGTGTGTGTGTGTGTGTGTGTGTGTGTGTGTGTGTGTGTGTGTGTGTGTGTGTGTGTGTGTGTGTGTGTGTGTGCGCGCGTGCGTGTGTGTGTATGCGTGCGTGTCTGTGTGTGTCTGTCTGTTTGTCTGTCTGTCTGTGTGTCTGTGTTTGTGGCGGGGAGGGGCTAGGGGGTACATTTATTCAAGGTGATTGAAATGAATGTTCTCATGATACTAACAAAACAAGTAAATTTTACGGGATCACTCACTCCTAATGAATGATTCAGTTTATCTATCTAGTTATTTATCTATCCATCCATCTATCTATCTATCTATCTATCTATCTATCTATCTATCTATCTATCTATCTATATTTCTATCTATCTATCTATCTATCTATCTATCTATATATCTATCTATCTATCTATCTATCTATCTATCTATTTATCTATCTATCAACAAATTAATGCATGCATTGATGATGACTGAATTAATCAACCAGACAATGAATGAATGAATGAATGAATGAATCATTATTTATCTATTAAACAATGGCTGAAGAAATCAATAAAATAATTATTCAATCAATTTATCTATTAATCTATCTATCTATCTATCTATCTATCTATCTATCTATCCAGCTATCTATCTATTTATCTATCTATCTATCTATCTATCTATCTATCTATCTATGATTCTGTCTATCTATCTAGCTATCTGTCTACCTTAATCAATTAATCAATCTATCTATCTATCTATCTATCTATCTATCTATCTATCTATCTATCTATCTGTCTACCTCAATCAATCTATCTGTCTATCTATCTATCTATCTATCTATCTATCTATCTATCTATCTATCTATCTATCTATCTATTTATCTACCTACCTACCTACCTTATCTATCTATCTATCTCTCTACCTATCTATCTATCCGTCTATCTATCTATCTATCTATCTATCTATCTATCTATCTCTCTATCTCTATCTCTATCTATCTATCTCTCTATCTATCTCTCTCTCTATCTATCTATCTATCTATCTATCTATCTATCTATCTATCTATCTATCTATCTATCTATCTATCAATGATTCTACCTATGGACCAATGAATGTATGCATGAATGATTGAATCAATCTATCCATTTTTCAACCAATGAATGAATGAATGAATGAACCAATCATTCAATCAAACAATCAAGCTAGGTACAGTCTCGCTCATGATATGTTCCGCTTTTTTTTGGTGACTTTCAGGGTCAATGGCTCTGTAGACATCCTGCGTGACTGCGTCACGGGATCATACGCGTATCCAGGGGATGATTTGCAAAAGGGGGTGTTAACACACCCCTTTTCCAGAAAATAGCTCCTTTTTGGAAAAAGGGGGTGTTTTAAAGCTCCGGAACAGACGGAATATTGCTGAATTCTGGACGCTGGCGGAAAAAAATTTGGTGCGCAAAATGTATGACGTAGGTGTTGGATTGATTTTTTTCCCGCCGTTTCCCCCCCCCCCCCTCCCCGCTGAGCAACTTTTCGGCTGCTGGGCTGATCGAGAAAATTTTTGGACATGGGATTTGGCCGCGGATGAACACCCCCGCCCCCTTGAAAAGTCCTGGATATGCGCCTATATACACAGGGTACAGTGTTATATTTTGTCAACATTATCTGTAACCCAGTTGTCGGTATTTTTTCCTTGCTGCATATTTTTTTCTACAGTCTTACAGGTATACATCTGTAGTAACAATAATAGCCTACATATGCCTATTTAGATATCTGAGCTACATAATCCCCCATGCTGTTCGTGTTTAAGTTCTGAAAATGAATCCCTAAAAAAATTGTACTTTAACACGATCATTTAGTGAAAGATAGGAGATCTAGTAGAGTTATCTACAGTATCTAGTTTTACCATATCCATTACGCCCATATAGACTGTTGTACACTGGATGCAGTAGTCACGTATGATGTTTATGATCATAAAGAAGATTTGTTTTTAAATCCCTGTTAAATGACCTTGAAATTTAATAAGTTCATTATTTTGGAACAGTAAATACCAAAATACAACACGTTTTCAAAAATACAAGCTTTTTAAGACCTTATCTTTGGAGAAATTTCGAATTATTACTGTTTTTCTCACGCTGAAAATTAAATTTGGTAAATGTTGCCTTTTATGTGAATTTTTCTGGAATTATACTACTAGAGAAAATTCGTGCTCCCATTTTATGTTAATATTTTATCTTAACACTGTTAGTGTATAAAAATACAAATCTTGCCTCTCTTGGATTTCGGCATACTGAGGTGAATTGAATACCAGAACTCGTATGATGAGACAAAAATGACGTGGAATTAAAAAAGGAAACGGAAACCATTCGATCAATTTGAATTTGCAGACTGTACGCGTAGCGTACGCAAGGCTCGTTAGTGGTTCGATTAGAGATCGTTGTATGCAAGTTAATGATAAGTTATGAAATAGTGATGGAAGACCTCTTCTTAATTCGTTTTGATTCGCTGTCAGTACGTTCGATTCAGCCATACGGAATTAATTCGCTGGGAATTTTGTGCGTGTCAGGAATTTTTCAATCCGTTCCCGGTTCGTTTCGTCAATCTCGTCTATAGTGTTAAAGGCCCATTTAGACTGTTCGGCGTGGCCCGCTTGAGTCAGTCGCACCTATACACTCCCATGAGCGGAAACTGGGATTTCCTGCCGCATTGGTTGAACAGACTTTGGAAATTTTGAGAAGACGTGATAGCATTTAAACCATTATTATTAAAGATAATAACCAATTGTGGTGGTGAAAAGGCGTCAATCGGGGGGGGGGGCTTTGAGCAGTCGCTCCTTAATGAAAATATTTGGGACAAAAATGAAATTATTGTTTTATCGTTCCCCCCCCCCCCATGATTTTGACAACTTGAAAACTTCAGAAAACGTCTTGCAAGAATATGTTTGAAAATTAGTTTTGACATACAAAACATTAAAAACAACTCAAAAAATAAAAACTTAAAATAAAAATACTACAAAACGTAAAGAAATTTCGATTTTGCCAAAAATTGTACATGACAATTCTGCTCGCGGAACGCTAGGTAGATTTTACATATTTCTTATATTTACCAACCCCTCCCCCCCCCCTCCTTCGAAAAATGGGTCGACGCCGCTGGCAGGTAGCATTGGGAGCTGGGGGCACGAGAAATTACGAGAAATTAAAAGGATACATAATGACAATCTATTGGACTCACTACAAGGTACAAAAACACACGCCAAAACATTCATCAGAGACAGACAGACAGACAGACAGACATACACACACACACACATACACACATACGCACATACACACACAAAAGTGCAGAAGAAGCTCAATGCAAAGCTATGAGGGAAAGTGGGGTAAGAAGAGCACAGCGGGTAAGACGGACCACCCCCATTATCTCTGTAAAATGATTTTTTCGTACGCAAATAGAGCACAATTCATCTCTCCACCAAAATGTACACAGCAAAACTTTCATCCTGGCTTTCATCTTCCTTTAAGAAAATTAGGCATTAATACGAAACGATGAGTATCTGAGATAAGATGAGTGACTGCACAATTAAAATGGTTTTCTTCTTTACTTTATGATTTACCAGTTTTGTTTATGATTCTGGGTGATTTTGTTGTCTATCATAAATACATTGAGCGATGGATTCAATCATACGTAATTCCAACAGGAGCACTTCGTTTTTCTTTTTACTGAATGCTTGTTGTGGGGTAAGACGGATCTTTCCCGTTGGGGCAAAACGGACCACAGGTGTCTAGTCTGACTTCCAGACGTTAAAATTAACCAATTCTATACTGATAAGGAAATTACCGTCTTTAGTCAATTACTTTGTAGCTTGATGTACTTTCTCGAACGACTAAGGTAGAGTGAGTGTACTCTGAAGGTAGATAAAGTCGGAGAGTGAGGGTACTATGAAGGTAGAAAAAGTTGCATGGACTGGAACCGAGACAACACGGTGTCCGTCTTGACCCAACGGGACCAGCAATGTTAATTCTATTCACAAAAATACGCAAATGTATAAGCTTCAACTCATGGTTGAGAATATCTGAAGAGCTGTGAATGGCCATAAATTGATAAAAATTATCATTGTTGGAAATCGAGGTACTTAGCTTGATAAATTTGTCAAGAATAAATCGACACTTTCACTAATTTAATGCAAACTCCAATAAAGTGACATTTGAGTGATGAATTCAAGGTTAACCTAATTATTTGTTATGCAAAGCAGGGTGGTGAACAAACAGACACAGAATGCCAGCAAGGAAGCAGATCATTCTGTTAAGAGAAAGTGAAAAATGTCATTAATGACAGGTACATGTAGTCCGTTTTACCCGTGCGTGGTGGTCCGTCTCACCCGACCTATCGGGTAAAACTGACCAATGTGGAAAAAAAGTTAAACGTCATTTACAAAGAAACATTTAACTTTCAAAGATTCTATGAGGGGTTTGGTAATTTTATTCAAATAAAATTTATTGTTTTCAGATAGAAATGTATATCATCATTTATTGCAGCGTTATGATGAGTCAAAGTTAGGAGGCGTCTTACCCCACTTTCCCCTAGTAAGATCCGCCCCTCAACCACAAGTTTAAATTAAACCAAATTATCGAGAGACTCTTATATGTAAAGTACTGGTGTAGAAATTGAATAAACGCCAACAAACAAACAAAAACAACAACAACATTTATTTCACAGCTACATAGTGTACGTATCTCTGCGTCAATTATTCAATTAATGTGTGGGCGTTAGATTTAACACGTGCTTACAAACAAAGAGAGACACACTCTATTCTGGGCCAGGTTTGCCCTGAACCCGATGTATCTTTGTCACAAGAAAAATAAAATGGAAAGAAAGTATATCCGTGGTCTTTGTGATCTTGTTAACGAACATATGTCACAATTATATCAAAAAAGTAGTTCATGTCAAATCAATGTGTATCCTTGTCACAGGAAAAAAACAAAATAAACAGAAAGTAAATCCTTGGTCTTTGTTGGTCTTGTTGACGTACATATGTTGCAATTACATAAAACAATTTCTTGTCAAAATCAATATGGATCTTTGTCACAGGAAAAAACAAAATAAAAAGAAAGTAAATCCTTGATCTTTGTGGTGTGGTTGGCAAACATATTACGTTGCAATTGTATAAAAAAGTAGTTCATGTCAAAATAAATGTGACCCCGAGGATATAGAAATCTATGCGATAAATCAGGGATGATTTTTATCTATCACGTCGACGTTAGATTCGAAACCTGTCTTATTATCGCGTGAAGTTCCAGAGTCCACACCATCGATCGATATATCGATTGACACGAGCCGCCTTTCACAGACAGTCACGTGTCTACGGAGTGATCGGAGAGCACGTGCTCTCCTCTTCAAACGCCTCCCCCTCCCCCCCCCCCAAAAAAAAAGGATAGATAGAAAGTGGAAAGGTGGAAAGAAATCAACCCATCACAAAGCAAACGCAGATCTAGGCAGTTAATGATTTTTATTTGTCTTATTGCCATTATCCTCATCAAAATCCCAGTTTTGTTCAGGCAGTGACCTTTGGCATGACCGTGTCGGCCCTTCTTTGCCAATATCAATAGGGGTCTTCTGTATCGTATCTGTATCCTACACATGGCTATTATTAGGAATATAATCATAATTCAGGGTACCGTTCATGTTGTTGATTTGCATTTGTGCTGAATTTTATGTTTCGTGTATTTATGATGAAAATTAAATGAAAGAAAATGAAATGTGTCAAACTAAATCATGCAGCACCTGGTTAGAGATAGGGTTCTTCACTTCTTCTCACCAAACTATAGGGCCTATACAGACTTTATAGTTTTGACAAAGCCACTTCGAGAAGCTTGCGGCAATGTCGGTGAAATTCTTGAGGGGGTACTCTGGTCAACCTCACACCGGTTTCACGTCCAAAACACGACCAAGAAAAAATCGATGCGATTGTACCTTAGTCCGGGAAATCTAATGGGGGGGGGGGTATTTTTTTCAACCCCCCCCTAAAAACCGCCGTGATTTTCATTAGAGTGAAAACAATACGGGGGGCTCGCTCTCCTTTGGCGCCACCCCTGGGTGAAAAAGGCGCCCTCTGCGACCAGCGGTTGACTGATGGTACCCTCAATACGTCATTTTTATGACAGTGATAATATAGGATTTTTTGTACGTGTTAATTTCAATTAGTAAAAAGAGTTTCAAAAAGTGAATTTAAAGTGATCATACTGATTTTGTGCTTTAATAAAGGTGACCAAGGATCAACAAGTTGGTCACTGAGGCCACTCTGAAAGAGTGAAATTCACATATTTCACTAAGAATTCATTCAAATTTCACCATTTTTTAATACCCACCCTTTATAGAGTGAATCAATCCACTCAAAGATAGTATGCTTCAACAACGACGGTGAGCGAAAGGTGACGCCATTTACCCCAGCGACAGTTGCTTCAGTAACAATATCTCAGAAGACAATGAGTTAGGATTAGGGTTGCCATTGGGTTTCTAGTTTCAGGGTTAGGGTTAGGGGTAGTGTACGGTTTAGGGTTAAAGTTTTCGGTTATTGTTTGCAATATAGTTGTCGCAGGGGCAAATGTCATGGAACCGAGTGTTTAATCTGTTAGGTATAGCAGATTCCATGGTTTCAAGGGAGGCAGAAACCCTGATGGCTGGTCGCATGAAATGAAAGGTAATATCTGGAAAATGAAACGAAATACATGAAGCCTTTCTTTTATAGAACCAGTTAATAAGAAATTGTGTGTTAATCGTAAAACTAACTCGGCTATTCGATTTTGAGGAGAACTCCGAAGATGTTGTTAACATAAATGTGACATCACTGTCCTCGTCTGGTGTTAATGAAGGAGGAAACCTATAAAATGCATGCACTACGACGACTATAATACATATTGCCCCCCCCCCCGGGGGTTACAAATTGTACACCATGCGCGTGTATGGACTTTCAAAATGGACCCTAAACACGTAAGATACCCGTTAAAAGTTAATTTTCTGCTGAACACCCTAAACAAGTATTCAAGTCTGCACAGATACCCTTTTAAAGTAAACCTTCTGTTAAGAGTATACCCTTTCCCCCCTGATTTTGACGATTTTGATACCCTTTTCACTGTACGCGCGTGCACAGCCCGACCGTGAAAAACAACCCCTTTTACGCGTTTTTCACACGCGCATGGTACACACCTACTAATGGCGGTGGCCCCCGGGATATTGCCCTCGTCTTATCTTCTGTACGAAGAAAAAGCTAGTGTAATCTTTTCCAGATTATGGGAAAGTAACGGATAACTACAAACTACTTAACAAAAGGTAAATTGTCCGCAATTGTGGCTCAGATAATCCTCGCAACTTGAACTGAGAATAACCTCCTTACTACTTGGGTTCAAGCTTTCACCGATCTATTTATGTGCTTTTCTTTCATTTAAATTGCCATTTTATCTAAGTTATTCGTTTTTCCTCTAATATCTGCTAGTTCTTAGTTCTGCTCTATTAAATTGATAATGGCGTACATTACAGGATGACTTGGCTTGCCGTCTTTGTTTTATAAAACGGCTGGACAACTACCCCATGGAAAATTATCAATTGGACCTTCGGGATGATTACCTCTTAGGACAACTATGGTGATAAGTTGTCCAGCAGTTGTCCGGGTGTAGTTGTCCTTCGATTTCATTGTCCTATTGGTAGTTTTACGCTGGTAGTTGGCCGGACAACTACCCCCTGGAAAAATATCATCAGGACCTTCGAGACGATTACCCCCAAGCACAACTATGGTAATAAGTTGTCCAGTCGTTGCCCGGGTGTAGTGGTCCTATGATTTCATTGTCCTAGGGGGTAGTTTTTACGCGGGTAGTTGGCCAGACAACTACCCCCTGGAAAATTATCATCAGGACCTTCGAGACGATTACACCCTAGCACAACTATGGTAATAAGTTGTCCAGTCGTTGTCCAGGTGTAGTGGTCCTATGATTTCACTGTCCTAGGGGGTAGTTTTTACGCGGGTAGTTGGCCAGACAACTACCCCCTGGAAAATTATCATCAGGACCTTCGAGACGATTACACCCCAGCACAACTATGGTAATAAGTTGTCCAGTCGTTGTCCGGGTGTAGTTGTCCTACGATTTCATTGTCCTGGGGGTAGTTTTACGCTGGTAGTTGGCCGGACAACTACCCCCTGGAAAATTATCATCAGGACTTTCGAGACGATTACCCCTAGGACAACTATGGTGATAAGTTGTCCAGCAGTTGTCCAGGTGTAGTTGTCCTACGATTTCATTGTCCTGGGGGTAGTTTTACGCTGGTAGTTGGCCGGACAACTACCCCCTGGAAAATTATCATCAGGACCTTCGAGACGATTATCCCCTAGCACAACTACGGTAATAAGTTGTCCAGTCGTTGTCCGGGTGTAGTTGTCCTATGATTTCATTGTCCTAGGGGGTAGTTTTAAAACGGGTATTCGTTCGGGATGGGGTAGTTGCCAATTGGATATTATCCAGAGGGCAGATGTACTGGAACCTTGCATATTTTCTGCTGCAAGTTCTTTGTTACTTCACAGCTAAAATGCATTCCTATTAATCGGGTAACTGTTCAAATCTGAGTAACCGAAAGTATATTGCAATAATTCTAATCCACAGGTCCGTCATTTTCATCAACATATCGATTCCATCATGGAGGGGTTGAACGTTGAACATATCGCCATCACTGACTTGCAACTGATGAACGTTGCGCAGCAGATTGGGCCAGAATCCTGGAGAATCGTGGGTCTCGAGTTAGGCTTCAGAGAAACCGAGCTGGCGCAACTGGAAAGGAACCACCGATCGAACATTGTTGAATGCACGTATCAAATGCTTGTGAAATGGCGGCAAAATCTGGAAGAAGGGACCGATTCTGTCGGGCTGCTGTGGACCGCTCTGATGAAGGCTAAACTTGGCTCTGTTGCCCGACAATTAAACCGGAGGTAGGCAACATACGTGTGTGCTGAGCACGCTCGGCTTAAATTATTTCAATTCAATTAATTCAAATTCAACATAATTCAATTACACGTAGTTCAACACACATCAAGGTCAATTATAAATGAAGAAACAAACAAACATAATACTAAGAAAACAGACCTATGCGATGCATACTTTGAATTAACATCGTAACAGTAAATGATTTCGTATGATGGGTTGTCATCAATCATGTTACAATTATCAGATACGATTCTTTTTGTAAAAACGGGGGGAATCAGCAGCTTGCTTTACCATGTTTTTTTAAATTAATCGTAACTGTTCTTGAATGGTAATCTCACAAAAATGTGGTGTAACTAAATGTTGTTTTGAGTAATGGTGGTAAATATATAAGATATCCGTGAACGCATATCGACAGGTACGAATCGTAAATCCATGACATGGATAAATTATGTTCGGTTCACTAGATCCAATATGTGAGCCTTAATTGTTATCTGAGGGGCTCTCCCTGATTCAGAAGCCCTGGTAATAATCACGAGGTCGAGCCCTCCCAACTCCAGGGTACAGATGCCTTTATGTCTGTTTCTCATAAAAGTATTCAAATCATTTGCCCATAATTATAACAAAGGAAATCGGATCAGTATGAGAGGTCATACTTTGCAATCACTGAAAGTTAAGCGAAATGTTATGTAGGTGTAAGCACATCACATGGCATGAAATAGAGCCACCGGTGATAGGAAGGAAATAGGCTTAAAAACAATCTGTAAGCCATAAGATATTTTCCCCAAAATTGAAAACTTGGTTTTGTCTTCTTCACCTTGTCCAGGATCCACCTACCATCTGCCTCAGCCAGATCTCCTTATAAGAGATGACAGTCTGAATCCTGGACAGAGTGATTTCGACATTCAGCAATGTCGTCGGGAACTTGAGATCCACTACCGCGCTCACTTGAACATCACTCGACTCCTGCCCTGGGATTCCCAGTCGAGAGTAGCCGTCGATCGCTACTTTACTGATCCCGGTATCGCCTTGCAGAATACCTCGGTGCGTAACCGTACTAGAATCCCACTGAAGAGATCAAGGCATGAAATATTCACCATCAGCGCCGCAGAAAATTTGCCGAGCAATCGTCTGCTGCTCCGAGGTAAGACCGGTTCAGGCAAGTCCATGTTAGTCGCAAAATTGGCACAGGATTGGATGACCGGGAATCCGCAATCCCCGCTGAGAGATGTTCCTATTCTGTTTGTCCTACCGCTCCACAAGTTGACGGAGGAAACAGACCTTGGGGATGCGATTAGGCAATACCTGCTGCCGGAGGATAGTTCTATCACCGCGGATGCAATCGAATCTTTCATCAAGTGTAGGCCGCATGATGTCGTCATCATGTTTGATGGACTAATCAGCAGCTTGCTTTACCATGTTTTTTTTAAATAATCGTAACTGTTCTTGAATGGTAATCTCACAAAAATGTGGTGTAACTAAATGTTGTTTTGAGTAATGGTGGTAAATATATAAGATATCCGTGAACGCATATCGACAGGTACGAATCGTAAATCCATGACATGGATAAATTATGTTCGGTTCACTAGATCCAATATGTGAGCCTTAATTGTTATCTGAGGGGCTCTCCCTGATTCAGAAGCCCTAGTAATAATCACGAGGTCGAGCCCTCCTAACTCCAGGGTACAGATGCCTTTATGTCTATTTCTCATAAAAGTATTCAAATCATTTGCCCATATAACAAAGGAAATCGGATCAGTATAAGAGGTCATACTTTGCAATCACTGAAAGTTAAGCGAAATGTTATGTATGTGTGAGCACATCACATGGCATGAAATAGAGCCACTGGTGATAGGAAGAAATGGTTTAAAAAACATCTGCAAGCCATGAGATATTTTCCCCAAAATTGAAAACTTGGTTTTGTCTTCTTCACCTTGTCCAGGATCCACCTACCATCTGCCTCAGCCAGATCTCCTTATAAGAGATGACAGTCTGAATCCTGGACAGAGTGATTTCGACATTCAGCAATGTCGTCGGGAACTTGAGATCCACTACCGCGCTCACTTGAACATCACTCGACTCCTGCCCTGGGATTCCCAGTCGAGAGTAGCCGTCGATCGCTACTTTACTGATCCCGGTATCGCCTTGCAGAATACCTCGGTGCGTAACCGTACTAGAATCCCACTGAAGAGATCAAGGCATGAAATATTCACCATCAGCGCCGCAGAAAATTTGCCGAGCAATCGTCTGCTGCTCCGAGGTAAGACCGGTTCAGGCAAGTCCATGTTAGTCGCAAAATTGGCACAGGATTGGATGACCGGGAATCCGCAATCCCCGCTGAGAGATGTTCCTATTCTGTTTGTCCTACCGCTCCACAAGTTGACGGAGGAAACAGACCTTGGGGATGCGATTAGGCAATACCTGCTGCCGGAGGATAGTTCTATCACCGCGGATGCAATCGAATCTTTCATCAAGTGTAGGCCGCATGATGTCGTCATCATGTTTGATGGACTCAACGAGTTCAGCAAGGGAGGCGCAACAGTCGGCAACATCATCAAGATAATTGAGAATAGGCGTTTGACGGAGTGTCGCGTGATGATGACGAGCAGGCCATGGAAGATCGCCCAGTTGAAAGAGTCAGTGACGCGAGAGTACACCCTACTTGACATTGAAGGATTCAAAGTGGAAGATTTTAATTCCTACGTTCTCAATTACTTCCATGACGACGTAAGCATGGCGCGCAGGCTTATTACTCACGTGAAGGACCGTCAAATGATTCTCAAGGCCGTATGCCCATTTCCCATGTTTTGCACAATTGTTTGCCATCTCTGGGAGAAAGAGGCCGATACGACAAAAGCAGGAAATCTCCTGGGTACGACCACTGAAATAACTGATCAAGTTGTCAAAAGTTTGTGGGAGCACCATGCATCCAAAGTGTCGGACGATGAAGACGGGCAAGAGGACCGAAGTCGACACATCACACCGTCACGCACTCCTAGCCCTCAGATATCGTTATTCCGTCGTTCCTTCCGATGGGCGAATGCATTTAGAACGCTTGAACCAAAAGGCGAGTTAGGCCACAGTGTAGTAAAACCTGATTCCTTGGATGTTACTTTGTGTAAACTGGGTAAGGTTGCCCTCGACAAGGCTCTTGCTGCTAGTGATGATTTGGTGTTTGATCAAAAGGATTTCGAGTCTTGTCGGAGCTCCGTAGGAGTTGGTCTGACAGTTGGCTTGCTCTCTCAGGAGCAATACTCTTCTAGGTACACCCGCAAAAGAAACTCTGTCATCAGAGAGAGCGCACAATACGAGTTCTTAAATGATGTGGCTCTATACAAGTGTGCAGCTGTATACCTCGCTTCACTGTGGAGGAAGAATAATGCAAAATTCATGGACATTCTCAAAAACATGAAAGATAAGTTCGCGGTGGAGAATTTGGAAGCGGTTCTGATGTTTGCTTGCGGTGAAGATGTCAATGTTGCAAAAGCGATATTGAGACATTTGTCCACGATATCAGCTTCCCACGCACTGATTTTGAAGTGTTTCTTTGAAAGCCCTATGGACAAGTCTGTAGACGAGGAGATGATGCGAATTTTTCAGGGTAAATACTATGTTGCCTTGTCACATCCGTCGGCTCTGTCGTGCATGGCTCTGACATACTTCCTGGAAAAAACTGTGTCCGAGGATAACACAGAAAATGCCGTACGAAAGCTTCACATCTCTGCAGCTGGTGCGGAGAGTATGGAAAGTTTGGTCCCGGTTTTTAACCCAGACAACTGTCCTGAGCTAACCTGCGTAAGTTTGTCCTGGTGTGACCTCGAAAACGCTGACGTTCCAGAACTTGTACATGCTCTTGGAAGACTGCCTTTCCTGGAGACACTACACATGACTGGATCGACGATCGGACCAACTTTCATCGAGAAGATTCGCACTTTGCCAAAAGGTTGTTTCAGTAACCTGTCGACGCTCACACTACCACTTGGGCGTATGTGTGCCAGCGCTGTGCTGATAGCCGTCTTTTGGTCCGGACAGTTCCCGGCCTTGGAAGAGGTGTTCTTCAACGACGTGCTCGATTCTTGTTCAGATTCGACCGAACATACCGAGGACCTGATCCCCAGTGACGTGATACCACAAAGTCAGTTCCAAAGGCTGACGGTGAACAACTGCAAATTTGGATCACATGCATCTGCTCATTTTGCCAAGACCCTGGCCCACGCACCGAACCTGGACACAATAACCATCCTCACTTCCACTTTCCAACGAGAATTCTTCCCAAGTGTGGGTGAGATGTCCGCAGTCAGGAATGTCAAGCTAATCATGCACAAGTGGGTGGATTTCGAACTGGACACTTTCCTGACGAAGTGCCCGAACCTTCGACACCTTGATGTCAATTCGCCAGCAGCTGCCAACGTTGATGATATTGACCATAATATGATCATGGTTGCACGGGCCATCCAACAGCTCCGCAAGCTTCACACCATCCATGTCTCTGTTGGTGTCGGTTGTGCCTACACTGTCAGCAACGAAACCATGGAGACACTCTGCACCTCGTTAAGGAAGTGTGTCAGTTTGCACATGCTGCTGCTAAGCGGGATTAAGATGACCACGCAACATGGGATGCTCTTACTCGAAATTTGTCGAAATGGAACTGTCAAAGTACTGAGGTAAGAAATGAAACAACTCACATATTACTTAAGAACATTAGATTAGGGCATCCAATGGCTTAGTGGACAAAACATTGGCTTCCCGATTTAGAGATCGCTGGTTCAAATCCAAGTCATGTCATTTGTGTTGTTATGTAAGGAACTTCCCTTGGAAAGGATGTAAAGCTGGAGAACCCTTGTCGAGACAGTTATCGTTAAAGAACCCTTTATTTCATCGGAAAGAGAAGGGTGAAAACCTGGTGTAGTGGTGGTATA
The DNA here is from genome assembly GCA_001188425.1 of Eucidaris tribuloides. Taxonomy (NCBI): domain Eukaryota; kingdom Metazoa; phylum Echinodermata; class Echinoidea; order Cidaroida; family Cidaridae; genus Eucidaris; species Eucidaris tribuloides. Next base: position 61,839 of record JZLH01S0153832.1, read on the forward strand.
TCGACATGAAGAGGGGGGGGGGGGGGTATTGTATAAACAAGACTGTGTTAAGCGGCCACTGCAAACAACAGACATGTTGACTTCTGTTGATGATTATTGGTCTATGCATCACCAAATCACCAATTATCTTTGACAATATGCGTCATATTTTTTTAACATGTTTGTAAAATCATATTTTCTTACGATGTTAAAGGTTAGTGACATGATTGGGAACACTTTAAAATGCCTCAAGAACCAAAATGAGTTGAAATATACACCAAATATACACTAGCAGGAGTGGATCTCCCACCTGGGAGGATTTGTCTGTAATTTGTTTACTTAAGGAGAATCAAGCATAAACACAGGAGTATCTTATTTTTTGCCGGGTACGATAAAAATAAGCCCCATAGAGAGCCACACATCAGGTTTCCAAGCTACGAGTGATGTTGACATTGTTTATTTTAGAATGAGTCAACGTTTGACTACAAGATTTTCACAGGAGAGTCCTTGCATAGTTTACTTGATTCTAGAGTAGTTTCAGCCCAAGTTGAGGACTACCCCCAATCATGTCATTTACCTTTAAGCCCCACCTCTAAAAACACCTCCAGATCATCTTTTATTTATATTCCAGTGGTGACGTCATGATCCTGTAACACTTGCAATAAACAATAGACAGAATTATGTGCCTTCACAATATTTTACTCCTGCCTACAACAGCATAATTATGTTTTTATGAAAATGTTTCTTTCCGACATAGCAATGAATGTTATGATTCAAAGGCTGTCAGAGGGGGTATTATGTGAAAATGTGATGCTATTGTATTCAGGTACATAGTAATAGCACAGAATGTGGAGACACATAACTATGTCTGTTTTTTTAGCTCAAGTATTACAGAATGATGACATCACAACTAAATATAAATAATAGAACATCTGGAGGTTCCTTTTTTTTCTTGTTTAGAGTTGGGACTTACCATCGTGCAGAAAAATTTTTCTGTACAAACATGTACAATTGTGATACATATTTTCACAAAATCAGTAGTGATTTGGTGATAGGAATACACAGACCAAATATACAGTGTGTCTCAAAAATAATTGTGCAAGTCAAAAGCGCCCTCTTAGGTAATGGGAAAACATGTTTGTGACGTCATGCTTACATCACCATCAAGGGCATAGTCTTAGCTTTCAAATGCCGTTTGTTCTGTTCAGTTTGCTTGTTTTAATCTTGAGATATGTTCAGTTAACAACGAAAAGGTGAAATCACAAATGTGCCACTTTTACTACAATCAATATAGCATCAGGCCCTCTTCCCGTAAGAATGACACAGTTGTGATTCCACCGTTTTGTTGTTTACAAGATATCTCGAGATCAAAACGAGCAAATTGAACAGAATAAACAGCATTTGAAAGCTAAGACTATGACCTTGATGTCAACGTAGACATGTGTCACTGTCAAAGAGGGCGCTTTTCACTTGAATAACTTTTTGAAACGTAATGCAGCAGGTCTCAAAAAATTCTGCAAGTAAAAAACGCCCTCTTCGGCAATTAAAAAATACTCTAGTGACATTATGCTTACATCACCGTCAAGGACAAAGTCTTAGCTTTCAAATGCCATTTGTATTGTTCAGTTTGCTTGTTTTAATCTCGAGATATGTTGAAAAAACAAAAGGGTGGAATCACAATTGTGTCACTTTTACCCGGGACTGTAGTAAAAGTGGCACAATTGCATTTTTACCCTTTCTTATTATAATTAACATATCTCAAGATTAAGACAAGCAAATTAAACAAAACTAACGGTATTTGAAAGCTAAGACTATGCACTTGACGTTGACGTAAGCATCATGTCACAAGAGTATTTTCTAATTGCCAAAGAGGGCGGTTTTCACTTGCACAATTATCCTTGAACAACAACTAGTATGAATTACTATGAGTCTTCCAGCCCATATTATACCTTTAATAATATTGTAAAGAATCAGAGTTAAGCACTTAAAAACACACACAAAAATAAAAATAATTACCGGTTACGTGGATGATTGGCATTTAGGCTATATTTCCTTTCCCTCTAATTATGAAGTTCCTGAAGTCAATCTAGCCATCGACCGATTGACCCTGACCGAACCGGAAGATAAAACATTCAACTTGACCGACAACTTCCGGATCACAGCCACGATAAGGATCGGGAGTTTTGTCGACACTGGTGACGTCACAGGGACTGATAATTGGCATTTTACCTTCTTCGCTGCAAACTCAACAGCTCATAGACAAACAGGTAGAGCGTCATGTTTTATCATATTTTTTAAGGAGAGAGGGATAGAGAGGGGTGTGGTAGTTTGCAAGCACAAACCCTTGTCCGTCGTGCTACGCAACTCAGGGTCTGAACAATCCGTGCTGCAAAACTAGTATTTCCATAGGCCCTGTGATATAACTACTCCTGATGCCCTGACCAACCTGACCTTGGCTCAAGGCACTGTGTAATTCTAGTGCCAAAATAAATCCTGTGTCTACAGACTAGTGGTGTCGTGGTTTTCTTGAATCAAAATTTGCAAGTTTAACAGCACTGATGTTTAAAGTACAGAAAGGAATGATCCCTCTCTAAACGCGTGTTGGACTATTTTTTTTATAAAATGTTTTTCTCAAGAAAAAGAACCACACCAAATAAACAAACAAAAGGTTTCAAATATCAACTGCTTTTTTATTAGAATGTTCAGAAATATGCGTGTACGAAATTCTGATGCATTTGGTAACGATCAATTTACGTGAGCTTCTGTGGCGCAATCGGTTAGCGCGTTCGGCTGTTAACCGAAAGGTTGGTGGTTCAAGCCCACCCAGGAGCGGAATTATTATTTTTGGTCTAAATTGTTGCCGATTGAATTAAATGATTCGCCAGTGCTGAAATATAACAGCATGGTTTTACAGGTTTTGTTTCTGCTATTTGGCCACCGCAATTATAATAACACATATTATAACGAATTACAATTAAAATGTTATATATTGGTATATTATCAAACTCTACAGACTCACACAGATTTTGGTTAAGTACTACCAGAATATTGCAGGTCGGTTTTTTTTTCAGTCAGGATAAAACGTAGCAATGCTCTCTATTGTTTCAAACGATATCTAAAGTTACTTGTGTTTATTATAATAACACATGTTGTGTACATAGAAAGTGATTAACTATGATTGCATTTTACTTGATGTTTATATTTTTTTCTGGTTGAATTTTGGAAATATATTTGAATTTGAAGAATTTAAACGATAAAAAAGGGGAATCAGAGTTTAAATGGTAGACAGTGTGATAATGCGATGAAATTCCACATTATATTTCCTCTTTGCAGACTGCATTATGACAATACGATGATGCATACTTCAAAATATGCCTGTGAACTAGTAGTTATTCTTGCCGCTGGTAAATTGTCCCATCACAGAGGGCCATTGAGGATGATGTTTCTGTCCGTTATTAAACCAGATTTTATCCTCGTTATCCTCGTTATCTGTAGCATACTACCACCTGTAATTAAAAGAACTGTCACAAGTGTATAATAATTAGGCAACGTTCAATAAAGATAACGACCGTAAACAGTAGCTTACTACATGTACTATACATACATTTCCACAAATACCTCTATTATACTCCAAGATGACAAATTTCATAAAGAAGTATCAAATCGTATGCAATTTTGCTGGAACGGAACAATGCATTTTTTCTTGTCAGAAGGGACTAGCAAAAGGTCAGAATTTTCAAATTCCTCGATGAAAACAAATGCCATTTACAACTCCCCTAGCAGCTACACAGTTTTCTCTCCAATGAATGACAGTCATTGTGCGAATTTTTCAATATTTTATCGCCGTTTAATCCTCCGCGTAAATGGTGTTGAGAAGGGATGAAAACGAGCATTTTTTTTCTTTGGGAATATCATTCATACTTACCGCTAGAAATTGAGCCGCGACATGTGCTTGGGCCTGGGGTTACAAGACAAGCCCGTTGCATTTGTTCAGCTGGTTTGTGTTATACGGAGCTTTGACGAGGCAAATAAGTGCTCGATACACGCGTGCAAACATGAGACAAAGTGTTGAATATTAAGGAAGTCTGGATCATGATATTAAATGCATAATGCAGGAAGGATTGGGTACAGCTGCGGTTTCTGTAAAACTGGCTTCTCCTCTTGGCGTAGAAACTGTCTACGTTGTACATTCACTGCAGGCGAACGGATTATAAACGTAAAATAATAGTTTTTTGTAGCATCTGAATAACAAAATTTTATTCTACTCACAAATCCTACTAGAAAAACAGGAAATCTCCAAATTTTCTGTATTTGATTATCAAAATAGGAAATGGATATTTCTTGCTTCGTATATAATCCACCACAAAGGCGGGATTTTTCATCATAGCCAAGAGCCCGACTTTACCCATTGGAGACGGTTTTATGTTGATATATCAGGCATTCTCCATAGACCCTAACCCGCGATATCTCAAACTTAGTCTAACAGGTTAAATACAGTGGCTAGCCGTGTGAACGAAACTATTAGTATGCAGCTACAATGCAAACATAAACCATACAACTCGAGACATAAACAAATTAATAAAAAAAAATAATAATAATATACTACAGTATATAAGTGAGTAAACATGGTATAAAAAAATAAACAGTGTAACAGATGGTAAAAAGTTATAACTATCTGACTATTGTAATGGAAACAAAGATAAAGCGATATGTTTTCAATAACCATAAATTAGATGTGAGTAGTGGAATTAGCCCACGCCCGTATTTGAAGTAAAGCCTGTAGCTCTGTCAATCAATAGTAAAAAAATTCTACAAATGGGCCCCTGTAAACATTTCACTTAATTATACATCTGTCATAATATGGTATTATTTCGTCAAGTTTGTGCTCACGCGTGGTCACCCCTACTCTCCGGAAAAGGTTTCGTGCCGCTTTCTTCCTGTGGCCCAAAAGGTTTTGTTACTATAGGCGTTAACGTTAATCTAACGTGAGTCAATTATAATTATGTGTGTATCAGGGTAAAAATATATTTGTGCTGGTTAGAATGCAATTACTATGAATACGGACCAAACGGTTCTGTTACCAACATAGGCCAACATCGTGGAACTGAGACATCTGAACTACACAGTATGGACAAATGAATACCCTTGAATACAAAAGTTTGGAAAGTTATGCTGCCACTGGCAATATATGAATGAACAAAAGAGTATCAATTAGCCCAGATCTACTCACTGTCAGTCTTTGAGAGGAAATGGGCATGGTGAATGCAGTCAACCCGAGTACTCGTAGATTTTCACTTTTAAAGAACTAAATTAGTCATTTTGAAATACAATTTTTCAGAGCTTCATTTTTAGACCTTATCAAAGATACTCTATGTAGCTTACATTTTTTTTAATCTGTGGTCATTAATAAACTCTGGCTTTAATCTTACGTGATTCAGTATATAATATGTATCAGGGTAAAAATGAATTCTGTTGGTCAGAATGTGATTTCTTTGGACCTAACTATGATTCATTAATTTATTCACCTCTTTACGTGTTTTCTCTTATTTTGGTATTTATTTTTACGTTTAATTATTTATATATTCTTTTAGACGAATTTGATGGCACTCTATCAACGGACCAACTCGCAATGGAATTGCCAGCATCGGCAGTACTGACTTTCACTGACGTTGGTGGCGTAATTTCATTGAGTCAACTCCAGGACTGCACATCCTTTACCCAAGTCTGCTCGAAAATCTACCCAAGTCCCAATGCATTGTGGGTCAAGGGTGACAAATCCTTCGATGTGGCGTGTGAAAATATTGTATGCGATAGCGGTAAGTGGAGATTTGTGTGATTTCCCCATATGAAGGGCTTAATAGGTCTACCTAACATACACACACACGCACACACATACACAAAAACACACACCTGCCAACATACAGCAAAAAACACAACACAACAGCACCCATCACACACACACACACACACACACACACACACACACACACATTTTTAGTACCCATGCCCGTATCCATACCCGTATCCGGAACCCCGAATTCTGCACCTGCACCCATTCCCGTACCCATGCATGGTCTCGTACCCTTACCCGTACCCGTACCCATGGCTCTGTACCTGTACCCGTATCCGTACCCGTACCTGTACCCACAGGACCGTACCCGTACCCGTACCAAATGCTCCGTACCCGTACCCATTACTGGGCCCACACTACAAGTCTGCACACACACACAAACAAACAGTAGCAGTAGTATTTTTTTCACCATTGTAACAAAGCTAAACTATAATTGGGTTTTAAAGCCCAAGTTTAGTTTTGGGGATTTGTTTTATATTAAAGCTTTATGCCCAAAGGTCATATCTCACCAATAACTGATTCTGAATGTCTTTCGGGGTTTTCTTTTGGATTAATTAATGAAAAATCTCGGGGGCCCCCGAGATTTTCGACTTTATTTTACATTATAGTATCCAAAGGATCAATAAGGTGTTAAGGTTATACCTCATCAGAAAGAGCAGACTCTGGTCTTTCTGATGAGATATAACTCATATACCCGTAACATCTTATTAACCTTTGAATGCTATAATGTAAAATATAGTCGAAAATCTCGGGGTCCCCTCTCCCCGAGATTTTTCATTAATTAATAAAAAAAAACGAAAGACATTCAGAATCTGTTATTTGGGTGATATGACCTTTGGACATAAAGCTTTCAAATAAAAAAAAATCCCCGAAACTAAACTTGGGCTTTAAAGCATTAAAGGATGAGTTTCCCAATGAGTGTTCAATGAACATGTTTAGATATATCCCAATTATAAAATTTCAGCAAAAAAATGGCCATTTAAGAGATATAATTGTTCGTAAATTTGGATATACATGTATCTGTATGTCAAGTCCTTAAGATGACAATTCTACATAAATCTTTGATGTCATACCAAAACAAATCTCTACTGACTTTCAATATAAATTTTGTTCATTTTTCTACTACCTTATAAATGCATTCACATTAATCTTAGCCCTAACATACCTGAGAAACAATGACAGAAACTTGTCACTTTTCATGAAAACTACTTCATGTACAACACCGTTGGAGAGTTGTTCTGGTATGACATCGCTGACTGAAGTTGCAATCTACGCAGGGCGACATATAAACTGGTTCAAACCTTTAAAAAATAATAGTTGTTGAACGGTTTTGAGCCACATTTGCTCAAAATTTCATGGTTGGATTTATGAAAAAATATTCAAACTTCAGTCACTGAATCCACATTAATATGTTTGGATAAACTTCTCCCTTAAGAGTGTCTTAAAACTGAAAACACACTGTAATGTAATCAGTGGTAATGGTGTTACCCGGTCCTACATGTAGTTGGAGGGCTTCCCGCTGCTCTCGACCATTGCAATATGGTTCCCACAATAATTTTTCCTGGAGATGCTGGAGGACAGACAATAGGAAACCCGTACACTAGACCATGACAACAGTGGCTTTCCATGGCCTGCTGCACATGTTTTTATTGTCTGTCCTCCAACATAAATTATTGTGGGAACCCTCAATAATGACAATGTGACATGCATTACATTTACTCTTCCCTTTTCTCTGTTCCTCTCTTCTTAGCACCAGGTCGAGTAACTTTCGATGTTCCACTCATCATTCTAAGCGTCATAACTACCATCAATCTGACACGTCTGATCTAATCATCATCTTTCACTGGGCATCATCGAACGCTGAGCTGCCAGTTATGGGTCATGTGTACGCAAAATGCGTGTGCGCATGTGTGCGCGTGCCTCTGTCTGTGTGCATGTAAATTTATTAAGTGAGGTTATACAAATATCAGGATCTAATTCTATCATATACACGTGCCTGTGTTCATTTGTATAAATACTTGTGAGTGAAAGCCTGAGGGTGTTATAGCCATTTAAAGAACGTGCGTATACTTGTCAGAGGTTGTAATATGTGTTCATGACAGCGGATATTGGTTTGCAAGACGGTTCATAATTAATATTTGGTTTGATGATGACTCACTAGACACCGCAAAAATTCGGGGTCTTGTCCTTGTCGAAGATTCTGGTTGAAATCGTTACTTAAAGAGAATCCACAGTACTGGTTGATGATGGAAAATCTTTCATCAAAATTCCAATTTCATTGGTTTCCAAGTGAAAGTATATTACATTTGCATTATACTATGAGACTAATTCACTTCATACGTAATAAATAGTTTTAGGATTGGCATTTTGAACGGGTGAAACTTCTATTCAAGTACCCCTCAGTTGCAATGTCACAATCAACATTGTCCGACATTATTGATTTCTGTGTTAGTACTTTGTCAGCAGTGGGTATTTATGTAAGGATTTGTCAAAAACGAAGTGTTCTGTTGTTTTCAACTAGTCTCTCCTGTACTATAGTGACATTTTCATAATACCATCTGTTCACAGAAGGTTTGGAAGGAAAGTTGATATTGAAATTATGTTGTTCTGCAGGTACTCAATCTTGCTGAGTTAAAATCCAGATGTTTTCGCCAAAAATATTGTGTTGTAGTATAATTATGTGAATAACCTTCCAGACAATGAGATTCGCTACAATTTATAAGTAAAAGACACAAATAATATTTATTTCTTTTTATACATGTTTATTCATTTTAAGAAATAAAATGTCATTTGTGGTTCATAAAGTTACGTAAATAGTTGGAATTATCCGGTATGAAATAATTGTCTTCTCGGCAAACCGGTGCGCCATCACGACTCCACTGAGGTTATACCTGGGAAGATGGTGCACGGTCTTACGTGATATGTTATATGTAGTGTACATGTATATTTCTTTTTATATCCGTCATTGTAAGTTTGTTGATACCTGATTGGTCAATTGCGCGTCATGTGATGAATGATATTCCAACTGGATCCATGGTGGTGTCACCCTTGTGACGTCAATCCGCAAAATAGTAACTATTCGGCGGATTGACGTCACACATAATGACGTCAATCCGCAAAATAGTAACTATTCACGGATTGACGTCACACATAATGACGTCAATCACAAACAGTTGATTCACGGCTTGTAAACAAAAGTAACAAAATAACACCCCACGAAATATTTTTTCCGTGCGCGTGAAAGACAAAAATCGTGCTACACCCGTATGGAAGTCTAGCAAAGTTTAAGAGTAACACTAGGTTAAGTTCGTCGAGTTTGGGTTAGGATTACAGTTCAAATAAGAATGAGGATTAAATTAGTGTTTTATAGGTTTATGAAATCGGTACTCAACTAACTAGAGTATACGTTAATCGAAGTGTATTCTTATCCGTACCGCAAATAAAAATATCGCGCACCTGTATGCCGGGCGACACATACGTACTGGTGGGAGTAACGTAAGTACATTTCTTTTTCCTTTTTTTTTTACTTGTGTAATTTCTCTGTTAATTCGATGACGGATATAAAACAAATATGTCCTGTCCTGAGAGTCTCTGTTTGAAACTATGACGTCCTCGGTTACGTTGACTGTTAACTATTTTCCCTCGGGGCTACGCCCCTCGGGACCATAGTACAATACACGTAACCTCGGGCTCATCATAATTTCAACCAGAGACTCTCGTAGCAGTACATATTTGTATATTAACTCGAGATTTAACAACCATTATGGTAGTTGTGTAATGAAGAACTCTCCGTGCTCAGATTGCACAGCAACTCTGGGACCGTATGTTTATTTTATTAGCTAATAAGATTTTAAAGGTAAATTTTACAATGTTTCCAGTTCATACAATTCTAAGCTAAATTCTTTTATGCTATGTGTGTTTCTAATAAGGTCCAATAATGAAGCCCTGAGAAAGTACTTTAAATGATCATGAAGTGATTTTAAATGTTAAATTAAATTCCATTAAATTCCATTAAATTCCATTTTCCCCCCATAGATTGGTGTGTCATAGAGATTTTTCTCCAGATTAAGATTAAAGCCCAAGTTAAGTTTTGGAGATTTTTTTTTATTTGAAAGGTTTATGCCCAAACGTCATATCACACCAATAACAGATTCTGAATCTCTTTCGTTTTTTAAATTAATGAATTAAAAAGCTCGGGGGACCCCCGAGATGTTCGACTATATTTTACATTATAGCACCCAAACGGTTAATCTGAGTTATACCTCATCAGAAAGAGCAGATTCTGAAAAATTAACAATTATGTAAGTTTAATAGTATTTTTATGCCATGTTTAATGGTTTTATAGTGCTTTCCAATTTTTTAAAACATATATTTGCATTGCACATTATGAATTGTTCAAGTTAAATTATTGGGGGGGGGGCAAATCGATATGTTTACCCCCCCCCCCAATATTTCATTGGTGGGGCGATCGCCCCCCCCCCCACGTCTAATATTGATCGAAAGTTGTTCTACCTTCATATGCTATGAATCTCACGGGGTCACTATTATTTCAAGGTTGACACCATGATCGTCTACAAAAACGCGTAAAAGGGGTTGTTTTTCAGGAAAGGGCGATGTACGCGCGTCGCACGTCTAATGTAGTTATCGATAGTTGTTCTACCTTCATATGTATGAATCTCCCGGGGCCACTCTCATTTCAAGGTGGACACCATGATCGTCTACAAAAACGCGTAAAAGGGGTTGTTTTTCCAGGAAGGGCGATGTACGCGCGTGCAGTAAAAAGGGTATCAAAAATCGCAAAACTCGGGGAAAAGGGGTATACTTTTACAACAGCTTGGTTGGCTTAGGGTGGGGGGAAAAGATGACAAAATATTTGTTTAGGTTATTCTGAGATCGAAGGATAATTGTTTATGGTCAATTTTGAAAGTCCATATACGAGCATGGTGTCCACCATGTAATGACAGTGACCCAGCAAAGAAAATAATTCGTTTTCATGAGCCAAAGTATTAAATCTATCGTTAGTAGAATGAACATTCATGTTGGTGATCTGATATTGAACGGCCACGTGGTTTATCCCGGCTGTGGTTTAAGTGAAAACACACGTAATCAATCACGTTAAATATATGTGTCAGCATGGGCGACAAGATGAACAAACCGTTACCAACACGTCGACTCCGATAAGGGTTACGGCTGTGAATTAAGTGGTTTGCCTTATTTTTGTATCCGTCTGTAGATGTTCTATGGCTGTTTCGATTCAGGGACCAAAATGCGTCGCCAACGAATTAAGTGCATACGCACAAATTAGCGCACATTTTCCGGTCGATTTGCCAATACAATTTGTATTTGTACCGTTAATAGCAGACTTTGACCTCAGACTACATTTATGTGGCCATTTCGTTTGTTGATTCGATTGATTTTTACCTTCCGCTGAAAGAGAAAGGGTGTGGGGGAGGTGGAAACTAGGACTGAAGGATGCACCCCGACCATTCGGGTAAAAAAAAAAAAAAATTGGAGGGAGGGGTTGAGTTTCTTGCATAATACTAGTGGAATTTCGACCAAGCTTTCTTCAGCCTTGATTATAAATCCGTCTGACGCGTTAATGTCTAATGCATTCTGCTATTTATTTTCTTGAAATCTGTGTGCATCAGAATTTTCATCCCCATCATCGTGAGCTTTCTACATATCGTAGGAGGTTTGGAATTTGAATATTTTAACTTGACACGTACCAGGTCACGTGGTTAAATTGGACAACCATAATAACACCAAGAATAATATGATAATGGTAATAATGTTAGTAATAACGACGACGACGATAGTGGTGATGGTGATGATAATGATGACGACGACGATGGCATTTTATAATGCCCCGAAAGGCATCTAAATAGGTGCTAATGGCGCAAAAACATAAAATTAAAAACGGTTTTTATGAGGTAACTGAAACTAAAACCGATTTAAATTTAGTAATGGAGGTAGTCAATAGGTCTCCAGGTCAATTCCACTGAACCGACATAAAAAGGAAATCGTTCTTTTAAGTGACAAGGTCAGCAGTTGCTTCTAACACGCATATCCTCGTTTTGATTTGTATCGTACCTCCAACTCATCAACTGCGACCCAATCAAAACGCTTTATGCTGTTATGAGGGCAACGAAGTAATGTTTCATTGTATATCTGCTTTATTTCATTAAATAAACATGAGATAAAAGATCCTCGATCAGCCTGGAAAGATGTTTTTCAGAGAGACAGTGTAGAACAATCAACAAATCAATCAAAATTGCATTAAAGTAACAAAACAAAACGGTATAAAGACAAACAAAAACTCATTATCGAAAAACACACACAAGAACATGTCAACAAATATCACATAATAGGACAAAGAAAACCGAAATGATAAAGCATACCCTATTAATTTCTGATCTTTTATACGTATACACTCAGATACGGGTTAACAATGTTAACGGACTCGCAACTATTCTGTATCAAGTTCTTCTTCAGAAATGGTTAGACTGTTCGATACTCTTATGTATTCAGGGAGACTGTTTGATATTTGTCCACAAGAATAAATACATCCATGTTTCAAGTAATTCGTTCGGGTGTTGTCCAATCTCATACGGTCATTTTATCGCGTATGATAAACATTTCATGTAACAGTTTGAATGGAAGCATTGCAGCTTGTAAAGGTGTCCCTTTCCGTTACTTGACTGGCAAATTATGTAGGCCTGCAAAGATATCGCATCTTCTAGCCAGGTCCACCCCGATCATGTTAGCACCGCCAGCAATGAATGTTGCTGTATTGATGTGTATTGAATTATTCCCCGACTTGGTTCAATTTATGTAACAAAAGACGCGTTGATGTCTCGACGGAACGTATCTATGCATTATGGATATTGGCCATTGTCTGGGTAAAGATTGCTGATCTATGCTTCCTTTGCTCCTTCCCACGAAGTAGCGAATACAATGTTGAAATAAAGAGTTATGAATGTATAGAACCCCACTCGCGGGAACGAAAGAATTGGAACAAAAAACCAAAAACTACAGAAGTGCGATGAGAAATAAGGCAGGGTGGTGAATAATTTGATATCACATGATTATCTAACAGAAATTGATATTAGAATTGCTGAAGAAGTGGAACTAAGACAATGCATTGACGAATTCATAGTTTAGGATGAAGTTTATAGTGTGTTTGTTTTAGCATGACTGTGCAATGTCCATATGAAAACCAAATCAACGTTTTAATTCATGCATCAGTTTTTTTCGTTCTGACTGGTTCCATCTGCGTATGATCAAGAGACGGCGAGAAGAAATTATAACATCATCGGAAAACAAAAAAAAAAGGAATCAAGTCACAAAGCCAACATTAATTTGAGATGATGGTGATTACTTTGTTATTAAATCTCAGAACTAACTGCTCCATTCGGGATTCGCGCGCCGTCTGGCTTTTGTGTGAGAGATCCACTAGAATCGATCATAACCTTGTCGGTCCCCTATAATCGATCAAAGAAATCTCCTACGTCCAATGTGTTGTCAATTGCAAAGCGACTCGGAACTTGTGCCATCCTCAGTAGCAGCTATTTTTGAAACCTTAATCCTACGCGGCAACATATACTTCTGCCTAAGGTACGTCTGAAATACATAATGCAATTACGAAATTTTAAAAGAAAGAAATCAATTAGAAATGTGCGTGAGCATTCTTAATCCGATTGTAGAGCTGCTACTTTCCGACAGGTAAATATTGTTGAACTGATATGTCAGCGTATTTTTTTTCAGTCGGCAACTTTAAATCCAATGTCTTACTATAAACGTTGTGTACGTATTAGTATACGAAGATTCGCCTTCGGACATTTGGTGTTGTATATTACACGAGACCAATGTAATTGCATCAAGGGCTGTAAGAGGTAACTGTCGTAAATTGGATTAAAGAAAAACAAACTGTAGCTTATATCAAGACGCCGGGCGATGGAATTTATAATTGAGACGTCTGAGGACATTGTGAAGTATCTGTGTCAGGTTATTGGTTCATGGACCCTCTATGAGTATAGGACAAAGAGATAAACAAAATCTGGCAAGATCTGTACGGTACATGTAATATTGGGATGCCAAAGTGAAAGGAAATTGTATATTTTATATAGAAGGTTCTACTCAAAGGAATCAAGGATCGAATTTCCACATTAAGAAAAAAAAATCCCCTCCGCAGAGTCCTTAGCGTTTCTGTGAAAGTGCTTGATATTGTTTGTCTGTGTCGGCAAAAATAATTGTTGATAATCTACTAATTTTGAAACAATAGCCAATATTGATTGCGGAAACAAGAATCAAGTCTTTAATAGCAAAGTAATCGAGTAAGGGATTAATTTAGCAGCTCCATTAAACCGTCAATTGTAATGAATACCCTGCGTTGTCGGATCAGAAACCTGGACGATATGATCTGCTGTCGTCAATGTCCAAAAAGTTTTTAGGTGAGGGTGTGACAAAGAATGGAAAAGATCAAAAAGTCGAAGAGAAACTCAGCAACGAAGAAGTTCCCGGACGTGTAAGGGGAAGATAGAAAGATAACTCAGGTTATAAGAAAACGTCAATGTGGATTGAAAGAGGTCCATTCTAAGGCAGGGAATCTCTTTTGCACCCATTCAGAAGCACAACAAAATAATACTCATACCCTCAGGCTTGTTATGAAGGAAGTGTTTGTGAAATCTGAAGATCAAATATTACCTAGAATTTGGAAAAATGCAGCAAACCATATCTGTCAGTGCAGTTAGTCTCCATTGTGAAGCACACTGAACTGAATCGTGAGATAAAGATTGTCATGTTCATTGCATATGGGCAGTTCCAGCGTTACGGACATTACATTCAGACATATTTTTCAACTTTGGGGGCTTATTTCTAGCAACCATCATTATCGGTTTCAATCTATTTGAGGTAATCTTAAACAAGTCACCCTGAAGTGTTAACAGTTTAAATTTGAATTAGTTTGTATTTATCGTTTGGTAGTTATCACACATAATGCTTGCCGTTACGGACATTACATATTTTGGACATGACTTTTCAACTACCAACGCATTTGTCAGAAATGTTGTGAGCTTAAGCATGAAGTGAAGCCTATTTTCTTCTGAAATGGGTGCTGGGGACCTGTTTAAGTTGTAGTATGACAATTAGGTACAACAGATTCAGTATATCCCATACAGGACCATAAATGTCGCGTTACGGACATTACATTTTTAACGTTACGGACATTACACCTCGGATCACTTTTTTAGGTCCTTATATTTGTACTTAAAAGCATTTGATAATTAACGTAAAGCTAATATTAGTTATTTTTGGTCCTTTCTTAACTATAAACTATTATAAATTAATTCTGAAGTGCTGTTGAATATGAAATAATGAGACTCAAAGATTGTGCATTTTTCAAAAAAAGATAAGAAAATTTTGCAAGAAAAGTATGTCTAAATATACTTCCAATGCATTCAAATACCACTCAAATTAAAGAGTTCGATGGTTTCTAATTTGTGATACAACATTTATCACTGCAGCACATATATTTCTGGAATTATTACAGATTTCATGAGTTTGAGCTCGGGTAATATTTCTCGCGGAATTGCGCATATATGGTAAACACCTGCCATACATGTTGTACACTTTTGCATTGTGAGGGTCTAAAAACAGACTAGGAATTTTGGAAACTGTAATACTTCAATTCCATTTAAAATCTAACGGTCACTATATTTAAAGGTAGGGGATCTCATTTGCAACCCTCCCATAACGCAGCAAAACATTATTTATGCTCTTAGGCTATTTATAGAGGACTTGCCTGTGAAATCTGAAGATCAGAAATCGCCTAGATATTTAAAGAATGCTCAAGAAACCAGTAGTTGTGTAGTGTATGTTCTAGGCACACTGTTCCAAATCTCACTATATTTCATGGACCTACAGTATAGGTCCATGGGTATATCAGGCAGATTTCAGTACTCACGTAAAACCAGTAATACCAGACGATTGTGCTGGAATGCATCAGACACAGTGAAAGGAATGCAAGGCATCTGCGTGTACAGTACAAGTGTACTACACTATGGAGGTAAAAAGAGACCTACATGCACTGTCTAAAAATAGACTAGTACCACTTGTAGAATTTGTGGAACTGCAGACCAAAAAAATCAAATCGAAGTCAAACATTTACTATAATTCCAATAAAACTGCGTTTCTAGCTCCTGCACTTTTCTAAAGGTTATTAAATGAGATTTTCTTCTATATACCAGTGCTTTTGTACAATGTTGAATTTTAGGCGTGCAAAAGGGACACCCTGCCTTTACTCAAAGTGAGTCTCTCATTTAGGTCCCATTTTTTGCTAAAGGTCCATTACTGGTATATTCTTCTTCACGCCAGTGTATTTACGCAATGTAGATTGTCAGGCCTAAAAAGCGATGCGCTGCCTTTAAGATGTACAGTTTTATTGCAAGATTTGACCATAAAAGCAAGAATGGTGAAATAGTCTCAGTGAAAGACGAAGAATAAAGATAAGAGGAGGAGATTCATATCAAGAAGTGAAGGAAACAAATCCGCATAGAAATTAGGCATGGAGCAACTCCCTGCTATAAAGAGTTACAGCCCCTTATAGGCAGAAGGTTCGATAGATAAATGATCCACTAGACCAAAGATTCAATAGCTCTTAAATAAAAATATATTTCTGATGTCCAACTTAAAGGATATTTCCTATTTGTTATCATTTCAGGTTGCCAGGGTCCAGATGTACAAGAGGTTCAAATTTCGTTCATGAGCATTATTTGATCCATGTGTGTACATAAATTTAGTTGACACAATGCTCGAAATGGCAAATAACCTGTCCGATTCAACAGGACTGTTGACAAGCAGCATGGAAAAATTGGTCTCTGGTCAAGTCCTTTACTGTGACAGGTGTCTCACCAGAGTCACCACCATATAAAGGGTGAGGATTTTGTTTTAAAAAATAATAGAATAGAGACAAACTCGCTGAATATGTTTCATACAAACTACTATACCTGCCAACCACTACGATTTTCCAGGGCAGTTCTGTCTTTTTTACAGTTACTAAGCGGTGAATCAAACAACAAACACGTTGATTATAAAAAGAATAAAACATGAATGACCACAATAAATGAAACCAAATGCCTTGGCTACTACAGTGATTTTAAGATTTTTTTTTAGCTGTTTCAAATATTTTTCTCATTCGAACTCTAATTTCATTTTTTTTTCATTATGTAACCTTTTTATTGTTTACCGTACCGCCTAATAACTCTAACTCTAATAAGACCAGAACTGCCCTAGAAAAATCGTACTGGTTGGCATGTATGTATTACTATACTACTACTACCACACACTAAGAAAAATAGGTTCAACTTTGCAACTTTAAAGGTGCAGACCAATGTCACACTGGGAGCAAAGTTACAGGTGCAACGTTACACCTTTCAGACATTTTAAAGGTGCAAAGTTGCACCTTAAAAGGTGCACCCAGTGTGAAAGGTGCAAAGTTGCACACATATAGATGCTCCCAGTGTGACATTGCTAAAGGTGTAAAGTTGAACCTATTTTTCTTCGTGTCTACTACAACTGCCGCTGATACTGCTACTGCTGATGCTGCTACTGCTGCTGCTGCTGCTACTGCTACTACTACTACTATTACTTCTACTGCTAGTACTACTGCTAGTACTGTTACTACTACTACTACTTCTTCTGCTACAACTACGACTACGACTACTACTACGACTACTACTACGACTACTACTACTACTACAATAACGGTAAAATGAGCGAATTTCTAGTATGTTTCCCTTTTTGAATTGACATGGATTTGTACATAGATTTGCGCATTTGTATTGACATAGATTGTGATGTATTGCTTATCATACAAGATATCCCCAATCTAAACTACTACTACTACTACTACTACTACGACGACGACTACGACTACTACTACTACGACTACGACGACGACTACGACTACTACGACTACTACTACTACGACTACTACTACTACGACTACTACTACTTCTACTACTACGACGACGACGACTACTACTACTACTACTACTACTACGACTACTACTACTACTACGACTACTAACTACGACTACGACTACTACTACGACTACTACTACTACTACAATAACGGTAAAATGAGCGAATTTCTAGTATGTTTCCCTTTTTGAATTGACATGGATTTGTACATAGATTTGCGCATTTGTATTGACATAGATTGTGATGTATTGCTTATCATACAAGATATCCCCAATCTAAACTACTACTACTACTACTACTACTACGACGACGACTACGACTACTACTACTACGACGACGACTACGACTACTACGACTACTACTACTACTACTACTACTACTACTACGACTACTACTACTTCTACTACGACGACGACGACGACTACTACTACTACTACTACTACTACTACTACTACTACTACTACGACTACTACTACTACTACGACTACGCGACGACTACTACTACTACTACTACTACTACTACTACTACTACTACTACGACTACTACTACTACGACTACTACTACTACTACTACTACCCTGACTACTATTAACTACTATTTCCATAACTAAAGCCACATGTTAAGAATGATCCCTGCTCTAATTGTTTTTAATAAGATCTAATGAAACCCTGAAAAATGAAATTTTAGATGATTATTTAGTGCTTTAAAAAAGTGAAAATGTATGAGTACTCGGGTTGACCAGATTCACCTCGCCCATTTCCTTTCAGAGAATACTGTTTGCAGATCTAGGCTGTTTTATACTCCACCGCAGTGGTAATTGTTCTTTCATGCATATCGTGCCGTTGGCAGAAAAAAATTCCAAACTATTGTACTCTAGGATGTTTATTTGTCCATTTACGTAGTTCTGACATCAAAGTTTGTCATTTTTTTTATTGAAGATCCACAATGTTAGTTTCTGTTTTTAAGTGCATGATTTTGTTTTAAAAAAGCAGTAGAATAGAGGTGAATTCGCTGAATATGTTTCACTTACACGAACTACTACTACTACTTTTACTAC
>JZLH01S0153852.1:8508-23013 GCA_001188425.1 Eucidaris tribuloides
AACAAAAGCAACATCATCTAGAACCCATTACTGAGCTTTTATTTGAGTTGTTCCAGTTAGATTTTTCCACGCTTTAGAAAAGTTATACAAAATTCTCTTGATATAGAAGTCCACTTCACAATGAAATAACCAAAGCTTGCTGAAGACACTTGTTAGAAATAAACAACCCCCCCCAAAAAAAAAAAAAGATAATCAATTTACATGGATTTAAGTCACCACTTCATTCAAAAAATATAAATTAAGGAGCCATTTTGGTATTAAAGTTTGAATATATATATTTCTGGTAATTCTGAAAGCTTGCACTCTTCATTTTGTTTAAACGATTGTATACAAAGATTTTAAGCAACACTGCAAACATGACAAGAGTGATATACTGAATATTGCTCAATAACAAAATGTTAGTGTTATACTTTCAACTCAAATAAGATTAGTAAAGAGATTCCCACCAAATTG
Source organism: Eucidaris tribuloides (assembly GCA_001188425.1). Taxonomy (NCBI): domain Eukaryota; kingdom Metazoa; phylum Echinodermata; class Echinoidea; order Cidaroida; family Cidaridae; genus Eucidaris; species Eucidaris tribuloides. The sequence goes on from JZLH01S0153852.1 coordinate 8,962, forward strand.
TGACTCTACCCCCCCCCCCCCCACCAACATGGTTTATATTTGTACTTGCGCTTGGCATTATTTGATACAGGGAGCCACAATGGCTTCAAAAAGTAATTTTGAGTTTACCTCAAATGAGGTAAGCCAGGATTGATTGCTAGATAGCTTATCCTGAAGAAACTGATTTTATAAATCCCCAATTTGGTTACTCTCGCTAAACAAATATCAGATATTGGTCATATAACTCATGCTGATTTAAACAATCAAGAATCATCCCCCTCCCCCACAAAAAAAATAATACTAAAATTAATCAATAAAACCAAAGCAAAACAAAACAAAACAACATTTTACTTCTGTGACCTTTCATGATGAAGCCCCGGGCTCTTAACTGGCTTTAAAGCCAAAAATAAAAAGAAAGCAAGAAAAAACAATCAATATCAAAAAGTGTTTCACTGATGTTTATATAGGCACATTAAGTTTCTTAGAAAAATAACACATCAAGGTTACAGAACTTTAGGCAATAAAGTTATAAAGTTATTTTTGTTTTCCTTTCTTTCCTTCTTCTACCTAACATACTCTCATATTATCCACCAGTGAAGATATTGTAGCCATGGAAACTCTGATGGATATACCCATTAACTTCACTTTCAATTTTTATTTAAGTTGTTTCTAATCAACTCAAGCAAAGACAAGCTTCAGGCTCGGCAAAATTAAGGAATTAATATGGCTGTGATCACGTTGACTGAATGACTTTAGATGTAATTTCAATGATCAGATCCTAACAGGCCAATAATCAAATCTGAATTATCATTTTTGACAAAAAAATATGGTACATATTTTTACATTACCATTCCAAAGACACCTTATACTATATTCATACAAAAATTGAAAGGTAAACAGATCTATTTGCTTTCTACTTTTTTATTAGTTGTATATTGTACTATAATTTCATTGGAAATGCATTTGTACTATTTAACAGTCTTTTAACCATCTTCCCAACAATTCTAATTGTAATTTTTAGTTTAATCCATGCTCTTCATAGTTTCAATAACCTAATAAACAGATGATGCAATTTGTGAATAAAATAAAGGTGTTCTTCTTAATTATCTCACTGAGTTACAGTTTATTTCTACTTTAATAATTCAATCACTTGCAGAACAAATGAGGAAAAGTTAAAATGTGTTACCAAAAGAAAGACTCATTGACTATTTTTGATAAATGAAATGACAATGGGTAACAATTAACTAGTGTATAGTTATACTGTACTTATTCCCAGAAATGATTGTTCATATTTAAGACACGAGTTACACTTCATATTTAAGTCACAAGTTACAGCAATTCATAACTAATGGTAATCTTTGATAAAATTTTAAGCATCAAATATTCACTTCTAATAACTCTAATACATGAACAAACTGTCCAAGTTTTACATCTCAAAATTTAGTTTAAATCAAACAATTAGCCAGTAAATTTTTTAATAAGAAATATATTCATACACATGTATCTGCTTTTTTGATGTAATTAAAGAGCATTTCCATGACATCACACTGCTAGACTGCTAGACATCAATAATCTACAATATGTATTCTGTATTGGTGAGTAAATACATGTATGATTAACTATTCCTGGTTGGATATCCCAAATTTACCTTCGCACTGTTCAAAGAAATCAAAACTAGACTTAAAATAATTTTTCAAACCCTACCAAGATAAAAATTTTCATTTTGATTCTTTCCATTTGCATGCGTTTCTAGTTTCATTTATGGTTTGGCAAATCTGCAGCAAGGTATGGTAATTTGGTAATACCCCCATAGATATTTTTGTTTTTCGTTAAAATTGCAGTTGTTACCATTGAAATGTGCCAGATTATATTCTGTTTCACTTTTTTCATGTTTTTCTTGTAAATCAAAATTAAAGTCCAAGTCTAGTTTTTGGGATTTGTTGTTTATTTGAAAACTTTATGCCCAAACTCTGCTCTTTCTGATGAGGTACAACTTGGATTACCTTAACACCTTATTAACCCTTTGGATGCTATAATGTAAAATATAGTCAAAAATCTCTGGGGTACTGAAAAATCTTGGGGTCCCTCCACCCCCCCCCCCCGAGATTTTTCATTAATTTAATAAAAAAAAAAAAAAAAGGCATTCAGAATCTGTTATTGGTGTGATATGACCTTTGGGCATAAAGTTTTCAAATAAACAAAAAATCCCCAAAACTAAACTTGGGCTTTAATATTATTATTTACATCTTTGTCTCTCCTGTTTGCACTAACTTTCCAAGAAACTTATCAAATAAATGTAGAGTAGAATAAACCTCTTTAATAACCAATTTTAATGATTTTATTTCCTGGTAGCTTGAAAATATGTACTTCCATCTACAAAATTACTCATGTAATACACAACTTATAATGATGTGATATCACAATGCACTGCAAAGCATGCAGCAAAGGCCTGCAATGTGTTATATAAGAAAATAAGGTCCAATGATTTATCCCACACACTTTTCCCCTTTCAGTACAAAAATACTACTAAACCTGTAACAATACATAATTATTTACATCATCACTCTGAACATTCCAAACAGCATATTTAACACTTTACATCTATATTTCAATAACTTGAATTTAATGTAAGTATTACAAAGAAGCACATATCATAGTAATTCAACTCATATATATAATCAATATAAATTCATTTATTTCATGCTAAAGCAATGTTACATGTTTTAAGAATACGAAAGTGAATGAATACCAAATCTAATCTATCCTGCAGAAAAGTGAATTTTGAAAGAGTACTGTTCATGAAGTACATGCTATATCATTAGATGTAACAAATAATATGCAGATGAAAAACACCTAGTTTACAAACATCATACCACTGATAATTATTCATTTTACCAACTTCGTGACAAGAGTACTTTTCATGTTGATTCCATTAGATGAAAATAACTACAGCAATGTTTCTAAAAGACCAATTCCTCAGAAAGATACATGTCTTTGTTGAAGTATTCAATTTTAACATTTACAAAAGAAAATAAATTTGAAACAAATTCCAACACCTTTCCCCCAAAACATCTGTACCTATGTCACCTGATAGACAAATTGCTACATATGAGAAACATGCTATTACAATTCCACACCATATCACAGAAACATTTTGAAATACATGCTAACTTTGTCATGCTTGAAGACTCAAATATTTCTATTGGACTAGCCATTTTGCAAAATGCTGAAACAGCCACATACATTCCAGAACTTGTACTTTAAAAGTGAAATTGTTGGACTGCTCCCTTTTTGGCAATAGGTGATGTATTTCCTACCAAATTAAAATACAAGGAAAAAAAATGTGTTTTATTACTTTATTCTGGGTGGTAACTATACAAAGGACTTTTAAGTAAGACATGTTAAAATACATAATCTGGTAACAATAGTTACAAAACAGTTACTACTGAAAAAAATATATATTTGTAGTGAAACTCATCAAGTGAACATCAAATATATACTTTCAATTCTACATTTCGTCCATTTCATTAATTCTTTTCAGGTCACAATTTGCAGTAAACCTGCCCATCTAGTCATGACAAATATTCTATTAAACATGACATAACCAATATTTTGCTCGATGTTAAGCAGACACAGCACAATAACATAAACATTCTACATCATACACATTATTTCACACTAACACACCAACCCTCTAGCACAACACTGACGTAAGGAAAGCACTGTTTGCATATTTTGAATATACTCTTATTAACATACATGTATCTAACACAGCTATTTCATTGTTTCATTTAGACTAAGCCCTACTTGGCTCTGATTCATAAAATGAACAATTAACTCACAAGTTTGATAATTGTCAAAAACACTTATCTAAACACAATACTTCACTTTTCCTGCAAAATACCCATAAGGTTTTGTCATGTTTCATGAATTCATCCTTTATTATACTAGTTTGAAAGGGGTACATATAACTTTAGATTGAAGAGATAATTCAATTTGCCCAAACAATTCTAACTTTCTTTTAACTGTCATACTCACTTTTATTTGAAAATGGTAAATCAGACAGTGGGTTAAAGAAACACTGTAATTGAAAGAAACTGTAGAAAGTCCAAATAAATCAATATACATGTACTAATGTATAGGCAAAGTTTGCTTTCCTGGAGTAGACAGGGGCACTTCTGAAAAAAAATATTTGAAAGTGAATACTTGAATTGCTGAATACTTATTTTCTGTCTTAACAATGACAACAAAAATATTAGCTCCTCATTTGAAAATACTAACAGGATTTTTTTCAACAGCAAATGTTTAATTATTTGAGTATCATGTCAAACAAATGCACTTCTGCAAAGCCTGATATAATCATTTTCATTTTTACGTGTGCATGTATCCAAGTATAAACAGAACACTGTCTTGTAATTGAGCTTAAAATCGTTTCGGCATAGAGCACATGACAAAGGATATTTGGTTTAACTTGTTTGGATTACTAGTTATATATCAGTTACATGAAGGCCATCAGCATCAGAGACAGTTTCACTTTGAGAGGAGGAGGGAAAAGGTCTTTTTTTTTACAAGAACTTGCCCAAAATTGTCTATAGCTTCTAGATGAATTTTATACTTTTAGATGAATTTTATACCTCGTCGAGGTAAGATTGTCACGAAATGTAGGAAAAGAAATGGCAGGGGGTTTTCAAGCAAATGATTTAAAAATCAAATCAAAATTCTATAGGAATTTAAAGAGTTGTTCTCCTAACACCTCCATTCCCCTACCCCCCCCCCCAAAAAAAAACGGCTAGAGGGGCAACACAGTACCCGTGCACACCTCTATGCCCGTATGTCATACATCACCGATCATGGTAAAATATAACATGTGACTATTAATATGACACAGAGCCTAGTTTCTCTTTCACTTCCTGGTTTGACCCATTACTGATGATAATAATGATAACAGGCATTGCCAAGAGCCCAACTATCTTCACAATGTATTTTATACACGAGGAGGGGTAGGGTACACAGCCCAGACAAAATGGCCCATTATGGATTCATCAACATAAGTCATTTTGGCTTCATCCTAATATATAAAGTTCATATACAGTATTTGCATACACTTTCACATCCAAAGTGATAAAATGCTTCTGTTCAGAACTGACACACAGCCAATGACATTTTACATAACTGCAGTTAATCATTAAAATTGATTATATTTTTGCTAATAGATTTAAGACCACATTTCCAGAAGGAACCTATGTTTCAAGTACTATTGCATATTTTGGAATGTTGAATAAAATGAATATAAAAATATATATTATCATATACGTTGATATAAATCATTTCAGTATGTGTACGCAACACAGGGATTATTTATTTGGCATTGATAGATATAAGAACGTAATGATAGGCAAGATGCATATCAATTTGATTGACATTTCCAATTTATATTAAATGACCAATCTATAAAGATAACATAAGGGTATTTGAATACCATTTTCATTGGTAATTAGGAGAGAACTGCAATAAATTACCTGGCACTTGGGTTAATTCAGCGAGGCTGTCAAAGTTCATCACTTTTTTAAACACTAAGACAAAATGCATTAAATGTTTTATACAAGAAAAAATATCTTATGTGGAAGGATTTAATAAGGCAGGGCATCATTTACAAAGAAGAAGAATTATGCATGGCAATAACATATATTTACTTTGAAAGTTTGAGTAACATAATCTATAATAATTTTGTTTGGAAGGATTTCATGATAAGGCAGACAAGCTCTTGACATAAAGAAGTATCGTAGAGCATTTTCTGTCTGGTATATTGGTAATAAGTGGCTGCAACCAAGTATAATTAGTTGTACTTCCTACAGATACTGCATAATGCAAATGGACATGTTAATCTAAGGATTTAACACATTTTCTGCAATACACATAATACAACACTATGATTACAACACTCTGATATGGATCATATGTTAGTCTTGAATGAAAACATTTTTCATAATACCTAAATTGGATGATTAACACCTTTGCCCTACTTTATTATTGAACAAACCATTATTTCATTTATGATGAGTGAAAGTAGCAACATATACACATTGTATGCATAGATTTATGAATGAAAAGCTCATTTGAATTATTCTATCATATCAAACAACAAAAGTATGATTCAGTTTCATTAAACATTCATTTTCTTTGATACAAAACTATCAAATGATCAGATACACATATTTTTTTAATGAAATATAAATTTCTCTTTTGTACAGAATTATATTTTCAAAGTTTATATTTGTACATAGATTCTCTTTTCTCATTTTTTTTCTGTTTGCTCATTTAAAATTTGCAATACAACATTCAATTCAATTTCAAAATAACAAAAATGAAAAGCAAATTAACAAGAATTTTATTCCTGTCAAAATCTAGTCTAGAGCATGCTGAATTATTTAAGAACACAATTTTTTTAGCAATATCTGTGATATTTTAGATAAAGCACATATTTCTCTCCCTTGCCAAAAAATAAATAAATAAATAAAAATACAGCAAATGTGCATCAATAGGCATTTTCATTTGAAAAAAAAAAATGCGTTCTGATGATAACTAATTCCATGCAAATATAAACTAAAGTCTTGTAGATGCTCAGCAAATGACTGCATGTACAGAAAGACTGCAAATATGTTCCACCAAAAAACATGACCTGGCTAAACAAATTTCTCTCCCATACAACACAAGAAGGTGTAGCCAAAGAATCAATGTTGTAAATCAAATTATACAACTTCTAACTTCTACATATTTTGGTGTCCCAGAATCTTTAATCACAGTTGATACTTTTCCGATTCTTCCATCCAGGCCCAAATTCATCTACAATACATAGAAAATGAATACATCCAAAACAGATCAATGTAATTTTTCCTCTTTTATGATTTAGTACTTCATACACAATAGAATTTAAGCTGACCACAAAACCTGAGTTAAACTGCCATCTACGTATATGAGCAAACTTTGAATACTAATTTTGCAAGTACTGCCAATGAATGAAAAATTTCGTAGTACAAATAGATTTTCTAATCGCTCTTATACACTACAGTTCCTAAAAAAACAAAACAAAAAACAAAACAAAAACAGGAAAGGCAACATAAAATGTACAATCATCCAGTCCATTTAACATAGCTCAGTACTGTTTTTGATCGTCACAAGTACAAAGTTAAAGCACTTTGTTTCTAAATTTCTTTCACTATCTAGTATCTACTAAACTGTTTTACCATTCTATTTTTGTACTGAGTAGCATGAAACCAAAATTTTCTTACAGAAGTTAAAGAAGTACTAGTGACTGCTTTACACATGTTAACTTTTTACCTGATTCCTCAATTCCTACATTTTTCCCACAATTTCTGAAACATATGTAGGCTGTGTTGAAAGCTGAACTTCAGTGACAAGTTCAGATTTTTGAGAACCACTTAAAGCCCAAGTTTAGTTTTGGGAATTTTTTGTTTATTTGAAAGCTTTATGCCCCAAAGTCATAACCCTGCAATAATAGCCTCTGAATGTCTTTAGTGTTTTTTAATCAATTAATGAAAAATCTCGGCGAGGGGGGGGGGGAACCCCAAGATTTTCGGCTATATTTTACATTATAGCATCCAAAGGATTAATAAGGTGTTAAGGATAAATGAGTTATATCTCATCTGAAAGAGCAGACTCTGTTCTTTCTGATAAGGTATAACTTGTAAATCCATTGGTATTGGGAACCAGATCTACTATGTATTAACATTATGGGAATTACAGAATCTCAAGTTAAAGAGTCAATTATTCAAGAGTTTCATGTGATGTGTCGTATCATAAGCCACAATGAGGGTCATCACCCACATCACTCAGTTTTGGGATAAGGAAATTCATCTTCAGCTCGACAAAAACTGTTTCAAAATATTCTCAGTTTCAGGACCAGTAACCCCGACAATGAGACCGCACATAAAATGAAGGCTCCACTTGTTAGGTATTTGGTCTCAAGACAAAAGTCGAGACCAAGACCAAGACCGGGAAAAATGGTCTTAGAAATGGTCAACTCATGACTGCAACACTGTTCAAGAACCAATTCCCACTGTTATGACAGCATATTAACCCATTGAAGATGATTTGATTTTGCTTTAACCAGAGATGTAGTCGAGGCCGGCTGTTCCGAGTCACCAGGCCGCTGGAAAAATATTTTTCCCATAGACTTTGTACATGTGACTCGGTCTGAGCCCAAGGCTGAGGTCGGCAAAATCCGGCCTCGACTAAATCCCTGGCTTTAACATGCATTTCATATAGACCTGGCTAAAAGATATCCTGTGCCCAGTCTTCAACAGGTTAACTCATCTCCACAGCATATCAGAATCCACTGAGGAAAACGAAAATTGTCTATTACTTGAAGAATCATTTAAAAATTCAAATCAACACAGCCACATGCTATTTTGCCAAGTATAATGTAACCAAGAAATATATTCATTACCTCACATCCTATACTTTCATTACACTTGTTTCAAGTACTATAACTAATATTGGTTTGAAATCACCATGGCAAAAATAACACCTAAATCTTGCCTGCTAAATAGAAAAACTTAATGAAAACTCCACAAAAATTTTGGGGCAACATTTTATCGTAATTTTTGTAGTCCTACATATTCATCAACTTTTGAATGACACACAAAACTGCAGGGTCACAACATCCACTGACACCTTATCAGTAATGAAACTATGATAACATATCAAAAGCTTGACCTGTACATTAAGACATCAAAATCTGACCTGTATGCAAAAGTCTGGCCACATACCTGTGGGCAAGTCTTCATCTTCTATTAGCATTCACAAATCATTACAACAATAACAGCAAATGGCCATTATGTTATACCTCTGGAACCACCTTCCTTAAATATAAGCCACTTCTACTTTTGGCTTGGGGTATATAAAACAAATGAGTACTGTAATCTGAAGAGAAAGTCATATCATCTTTTATGACAATGCGGCACATACCCTTACACAGTACGTCACTTAAACACAGCCATATGTTGCTTGCACTCAAAGGACTGGATGTGCAAATCTGGAGCAACAAGTCATCCTTTCGCTAACATTAATCACTACATTTCTACCACATTCGCCTCTTGACCATCCTCACTGATTTGAACCTCAATCGCACCAAAGGAATTCGTGGCCGACGTCTCAATCAGACCCTCATCGTCCCCCGCTGCGATTTGCACGTCAAAGCCCGACGTGTCTACTACGTGCTTGCTCTCAAACGGATCCTGATCATGATCCCCTGCATCTCCGTTTCCCACGGCTGTAATCTGACCAATAACGAGCTCTTTCTGATCCTTACTGACCATTGCGTTTGAACTCTGCGTTACCACCACCGATTCACTACCTGCTGTAGTTGTCGTCGCACCCTCCTCCTCCTCATCCTTATGGATTTCGATGGACTTGTGTCTCTTACCTGACGATACTGTCAACATGGTCATCATCGGAGCCTTCTTGGTTTTGGTGCCAACTTCTGCGTAGCCCTGAGGCTTGTCTTCCGCGGCCACGCTCGTTGGTTTCGGTTCTGTTTCATCATCTTGCACTGGTAAAGTTGAAAAGCAAGTTTCTGAGAGGGTTACCATATTATTCCTACTTCCCATTTAAAATTGTTTTGAAAACCATGTACAAAACAGTGAACGTCCATAAAACAGTCCAAGATATATACGACTATTTAAAAATAATTGTCAAGTGTCAATCGATCCTACTTTTAGATAATCACCACACTTATTGAACCAATTGATTTATTACAATTATTCATTCCATGAATTGTGTCTAAAACATGAAATCAAAAATATAATGACACAAACAAGTCTGTCAGCAGCAGCAAAAAATATTTTACAAAGCATTTGCACTGGTGAATATACATTAGGAAAGTGTTGCTACTAAAAGACTTGCAAGACAACAGACTGCTTATGAATCACAAAATATTAATTGCATAAGGCAAACATGTTTACCAAGAGATGCTATTTCAGATGAAAGAAATGCTGCAGAGATTTTTCTGAAGGAGAATGATACTATCCATAGAACGAACCTATTCAGAAAATGAGAAGTTTGCTATAAAACAAAACACAAATACCCCCACCACGACACTAAGTTATGTACTGAAGTGTTATAGCTCCTCTTCTATATGAACGTGAATTATGCTGGGTTAGTAGATCGATGAAGACCAGGTTAGGAGCAGCAGACGAGCGGTTTATCTCATGGATGCTAAGAGCATCTCAAACGTGATATCGAACAGAAGATGCAGTGATGTCAAGAAGAATCCAGACACCTCTCTTAAGCATGATGAGGAAAACAAAACACTTTCTTAAGTGACAGGCAGATGGGAGAGTAGAGAAAACTTGCAACTCAAAAACATGAAAGGAGCAAGAAAGATGGAGAATCACAGGTATGAATAATATCAACAAAATCAACAAAGAAATAGAAGAGTGGGATGCAGTCCCAGAGACCACTAGAGATAGAAAGTCATGAAAACTATCACTGTCAGATACAAAGTTACCTCCCAGATAACTGACTGAAACACTTCCATAAATATATCTATACTCTTTAAAAATGCTCATGAATTATTACGGAAAATCTTCTTCTCTCCTGGTGAACCAGAAGAGAAAACAAAGGTGTGTAAAACAGCAGTACCTTTAACTGTTAACCTTATAGTTTCAACTTGTTTTTCTTCAGGTATTGAGTAACCACAACCTGTACATTTGACAAACTATTGATTAATTTTGTTTGATGATTATACCATTTTAGTTTCTGTGAAAGTATTCAAATTTGTCAACAAACTTATTCCTGATCAGGTATTAATCTAAAACGGTATCAAATATACATCAAATAAACTGGAATTGAATAGATGCACATTTTTAATAAATAGGAGAGTGTAAGTTGGTCTTCTAGTTATTTACAGAGGATGATTCAACAAATATGCTACTAAAATATGCATTGGATCAACAAAACTTCATAAACACTGAAGAAAGAAGAGCAAACATAACTTGAAGTATGATTCAGTCTCTCAACCCCAACACACACCAGTAAATAAAATGAAATTAGTACAAGAAAATAAAACAAATAAATGATAAAAGGTTGGTGCCAGTGTGAGGCAGGTGTATGAATTATCTAACAACAGTCTCGAAATTTGTCTCTTTATCTCACTCTCTCTCTCTCTCGTTTTCTCCCTCCCTTGCATTCTTGCTAGCATAGTGATAACTAAAATGTGTGACTATTATTAGAAATGTGCTTGAAAGTAATTTTGTAATATGCGTTAGTTAGAAAGTCAAGCTACACTCAAGTTGACCAAAGAGGCTTGGAAGACTAAAGCTCAACATCATAAGCATCAATTTGTTGGGTCAAGACAAAGTAGTCTGAAGGACAAAAGGTCCATAAGATCAACAGGCAGTGCCTCTGAACTAAACCTTTGGTTTCATGAAATATTGGATTTTGTGCATGTTTGGTCAACTGACATGTCCATGATAATTATGCAACAAATAGCTACAAGTCTATAAAAAGTAAATATTACATATAACAAAAAATAAGCAGTCTGGTAGCTTTTGTGAAAAGGTATGAAATGAAATTAATTAGAAAATTAGTAGATATGATGATTATTTCCAGCTAGTCCCAACACCCAAAGTGAGTTCTATACTGGTCTCTTCATTGTTCGTCGAAAAGTGGCATACTACCTTTTAGCATGATGGCCCCAAAACTCTGCTGTGAAGGGTCTTGTTCAGGATCGGTGTTGATTAAAATGTCTTGTGAGGACACCCCATTGGATGCTCCTCCCGTTGCAGGACTCTCTATGTCCGCCTTGAAACTGATGGATGCCGTGGTAGAATCACTTAGAGGAGGGGTAAATGGATTGGGAGACTGCGAGAACTCGGCAAATAGATCTGAAGTAGCTGGTGTGGCTTGTTCAGAGGCACTCAGGACAGGCGTTGGTGTTTCCCTAAAAGCTGACAAATCCTCTTGGGTGGGCGTGGCGAATTCCGGCAAGGAGCTTTCAAAGTCCCCAAAACCGTTCTTGCCATTAAGTGGACTGTCCAGTGTGGATCCATCTAACGTCGACTCCAGGGCAGAGGCGAAGCTCGTTGGCTCTGATGCCGTTTGATCGCTGAATGGATTGCTTTGCGTGGCGTTGAAAGACTCAGTGTCTGTGACTGATGAGTCCCCACCCCCCAGAATGCTGCCTAGGGCAGTGTTATAAGCACTAGAGTCCACGCTGCCCGAGTCCTGAAGTTCCTGGGGGAGAGGTGTTGACACGGTGAGGGGGGTGCTGGCTAGGAAAGGGTTGTCGTCGGACAAAAGCTTGTCGGTGACTCCAGGAGTTGTGGGTTTATCATCAGCACTCTCTTCCTGTTTTTCCACTTCAAATGATCCAAAATCGAGACCAGATTGTTCATTCTCTGTTTTGGCTTGACCAGGATTAAAATTATCCTCGAATCCAAACCCACCGGTATTCACTTCCACTTTCACCGTCTCTGGTTCAGCATTTGTCTGTGCCGCTGTCACAGCAGTTACAAAGTCATCCTCAAAGGCAGGTGGCTGCTCTGTGACTTGACTCTCACTTGGTGCTGCGACAGCCTCGGGAACAGGTGTCGTTGCTCTGGGAACATTAGATTGGTCTTCAGCAACATGGTCCCCACTTTCATCTACTGAGAGCATTGCTGGTGGCAACGTCACTTCTGTATGGATGACCTGTTCCGTCTGTACTTGTGCTGCATCTTCAGTAGTTTCCACATCTTCCAGTGGATGCCTAGCTACACCATCTTTCACAGGAAGCTCAAACTTGGTGTCCTCTGCATGCTGGGGTTCTGGGGAGGCCTCACTAGATTCGGACGAGCTCTGAATGGTGTTGGGTTTGAGAGCATTCCATTGTTGCTCAAAGTCGTCCATGTCAATGCGGTCAACATTCTTCTTAAGGTGAGATAGAAGCTCGTGAACCTCTTTCACAGTCGGCCTGGCGTCGGCATCTAACCAACAAAACATCATGATTTCGAACCTGGAGATGAAACAAACATGCCACACAACACAGGTCAGTGTATTATCCAGTTATTATGATATGAAACCGCCTATAATGTTTCAATTTACAAGAAATAAAAATAAATCGAAAAAAATACATTTTACCCCTTTGCCAGTTACCATATTTACATAAACACTATGCAAAAAACAGAGAACATTACCTATGTGATCATGGCCAGTCAATAGAATTACAGAATAACTGGTAGCCAGACAATTGAAGTTTGACTGTATGTTATTTCTAGCTACAGAAACTTACATTTTAATGGAAAAATTAGTTGGTTTTATTCTACTCACCATCTATTGGCATACTTGACATTAAGGTTTGGTTTGTCCAGTTTAATCTCTTGATCCATCACAACTTTCTTCAGCACTTCCTCATCAGACAGGTCTGCATACGGTCTGTCAGCGCCGGTTGATAGCTCCAACATAATGACACCAAATGACCTGATGTAAACAAAATGACATTACTTGCACAAAGTATAATGTTACATAATTGTTCTGGGAAATTCTTCAGATCATGACTGAAATTCAAGAAGATGCAAACATGTCCAATGGATATGAATACACTTCTTGCATTAACTGAATAATCTGTGACTTGGATGATGATTTAATTACACTAGCACTTACTTTTGACACCCAAACTGAATGAGTTCTTTACCTACACAAAACATCAAGAAGTGTACAATTTGCAAAACTTGAAATTACATAAGTTATATATAATTGTCAATTATATTTTGTGTGTGTGTTTTTATCATCAGAAAACTAATTTCCTCATCTCTTAGAGACTTTGTGAGATGTGATAAATTGTATATGACCTAAACTTCATGCCATTTTTGATATGCCATAATAGATCCCCCCAACTAAAACCCGTTTCTTGTCTGTCACCTCTAGATTAACTTCCTTCTTCCAGAAAAAAAAATGGAAAACAAACATAGACCCCCCCCCCAAAAAAAAAATAAATAAATAAATAAATAAATAAATAAAATGATAATAAAATAAAATAGAATAAATAAACAAATAAATAACCAAAAAGTAAAT
>JZLH01S0153857.1:5320-18584 GCA_001188425.1 Eucidaris tribuloides
GAAATCCTCAGCGAATAAGCAGAGAAGGGTGTGGAATTTTTTTTTTACACATCAGTTACTAATTCAAAATCGAATTTGGTATATTAACATGATCTTGTTATCATATTGAATGTGGCTTTATTAGTATGTAAAGTTACCACAGAGGCCAAGTAACACAATAATTCTGGATATTTCGTTACTCAGCATGTTGTTTGGTACTTGTTACGATTGCAATGCTGCCTGTGAACTGTTTGTGTGTGTGTGTGTGCGTGTGTGTGTGTGTGTGTGTGTGTGTGTGTGTGTGTGTGTGTGTGTGTGTGTGTGTGTGTGTGTGTGTGTGTGTGTGTGTGTGTGTGTGTGTGTGTGTGAGGGGACATGAATCCCTCTTACTGTAGGGTGGGGCAGGGGCAGCGTAGAGCCAGGGTAAAATCTCAAGTAGGCAAAAATAACAATAATATTATAACATGAAAAGGCGGGATGGGGAGGGGGTTGTAATCACCAAGGGTGGAATCAAATACATACATACGAGACAATTATTTCAATTTCAACACCCTGGGATTGTCTAATTGCCAATAGCAATACCAGGACGAATACTAATACCGATAGCCCACACCAAGACCAACCAAACACAAATACCGATATTAAAGCCCAAGTCGAATTTTGGGGATTCATGGCATCAATTAATTAACATAAAATCTGGGGGAGGGGGACCCCGAGATTTTCGAATATGTTTTACGTTATAGCATCTAAAGGGTTAATAATGTGTTAAGGTTATCCGAGTTATACCTTATTAGAAAGAACAGAGTCTGCTCTGCTCTAAAATGTAAAATATAGTCGAAAATCTCGGGGGTCCCACCTCCCCGAGATTTTTCATCAATTAATTAGAAAATAAAAAACGAAAGACATTCAGAATCTGTTATTGGTGTGATATGACCTTTGGGCACAAAGCTAAAAAAAAAATCCCCAAAACTAAACTTGGGCTTTAACACTAATGCCAATAGCAATACTAATAACTCATACCAACACGCCAAAGCCAAAGCCAACATCAAAACCAACACCAACACCAACACCAACACCAACACCAACACCAGTACTGTTACCAACATTATAACCAACCTTACACCAATACGAATACCATTTTTAATACCATTACCAAATACATATACCAATACCAATACCCATACCAATACTGATAAAAATATAAATATCGATATTAATATTATTACCAACACCAACACCAACTTAACAACAATACAAACAATATTACCAATGCCGTTACCAATACCAATTTCAACACAAATCCCGATACCAATATACATACCAATCCCAATACCAATACCAATACCAATACCAATCCCAATCCCAATCCCAATCCCAATCCCAATACCAATACCAATACCAATACCAATACCAATACCAATACCAATACCAATGTCAAAGACAATACCAATTCAAATACCAATATCAACACCATTACCAATGCTTGCACCAATCTTAACAAAGACTATTTAAAACAGCTCTGTGTGTGTGTGTGTGTGTGTGTGTGTGTATGTGTGTGTGTGTGTGTGTGTGTGTGTGTGTTGTGTGTGTGTGTGTGTGTGTGTGTTTTACTAAAAACCTTGTATACTGCAAATAATTTGCACCCGTGTGCCGATGTCAAAGCTTTACATCTTTCGCGGTGATAAGAAATGTTGGACATTTGTGTGTTATTTCGCTAGAAAATCATGCAAAATCGTGGAAATTTGACAAGGTGGGGGGGGGGCAGTGGTTTAAGTTCAAGTCTCGACTATTTAATCTCCACCTGACACGATGTCACCTGGTGGAGTAACTCGATCTTTAATCCCATAGTGACCAAGAATGGGGCACCGATAGTTTTCTGTACTTTGGGGTACTTTGAGGTACTTCCATGGAGTTATTTTAAAGGAATTTTGCGCGTATACTTACAGTGGCGTCTGCGATCTTAATTTTTATCATCAATCATCAAGTTATCTATCAAATATAAGAAAGTTATTTTCCTCTAAATGATGAAATTAAAATGATTAATGTGGATTTTTTGCATCATGGATATCAAGGTGCTCTAAAAATCGGTATCAGCTCTATTGAGAAAAGTCATTAAGGTGGTAGACTATAACTCAATTAGTGCAGGTCTGACAGTCAGCAAATTTGGTCTAAATATAATTTAAATATCTAACAACATTAATAAGAATAGAAATATTGTCAGCTCTTTTCACTTTTGTTTGCCAACTGTCAATACAAATGACGTATTCTTCAATATAAGATCACCTTTAACTTGCCAGTTCAGAGTGCATTTGCTTCCCCTTATTTCATATTTGGAGTAGATTGTTTTAACCTTTATTTGTCTTATCTTCTCATAATTTCTCACAAAACGTATGTATGTTGTTTTATGTTTTGTTTTGTTTTTTTCGTTTTATTCATTGTGTAATTATGTCACTATCGTCGCCGCGGGGGCTGGTTCATTGTTGGTGGGGGTGGAACAATGCCTCACACCCACTAGCGATGGATAGTACTCCGTGGCGACGCCAGTGATTTGCGTTTTTAATGTGTGCAATTGTAATGTTTCATATTTCTGATAAGTTCAGTAGTGTTTCTAATTAATTGCTTTTACTATTGTTTCTACGTTTATTTATCGTTATACTGTGTATCATCATGCAATTAATCTAACGGGTACACTTAGTACTTATAATTGCATTTCATGTTTTTGTATGTGTTATATGTAAGTTTATGTCCGATTAATTTATATTTTTGTTACGTTCTTAAAGGTGCCCTTGCCACCAAGCTTCGCTTTTTAAAGATATTACCTGCTACTTTACATTTTTTTTGATATTTAATATGGATTTGTATTGGAAATAAATGTGAATTGAATTGAATTAAATTAAATTGAACCTAACAAATATCTACTTTTGGCCGACTCTATGATGGAATTGGTGGGGAAATCCAAGATGCACGCCCGTATGATACCTAGCGCGGTGTTGGAGGTTTTTTTTTTTCGTGAGGTTGCCGCCTACCCAGGTTGCACCTGTGCAGATGCAGTGTGATTTTACTGAGTACTACAAAGCCCTCGAGTGTGGTGTTTATCGCTATTATCCGCGCGAAACAACCACTGTGCACCTTCGTCAATCTACGAGTAGAAAGTCGCAGCATCTGATGTGAGTGTGGAATGGAAGCTGATTCTCATGCGATGTGGCTTGTTCGATGTAGACAACTACTGTGATAAATCAATAGTTTTTGCGGGGGGGGGGGTACACCAAAAGTTCATATTGCAGATTTTCAAATGGGGCGTGGATTGGGTACGTACCATCCTGCTCTTATTTCACTGCTTATTAAAAAAACGAGTTGTACCACTTTCATAGACTCCACAAGTGGTCTGATTTCAGGGTTAATAGAAGATTGTATGCCTCTGCAACGAAATTGCCGGGGGCATAGTGTTTTCGGGTTGTCCGTCCGTGCGTCCGTCCATCCGATAACTTAAGAACATCTGATCAGATTTTGATGTAACTAACTAGGACCAAATATGAACTATGAGGTAACGACGAACTGAGTAGATTTTAGAGTTGAAAGGTCAAAGGTCAAAGTGCTGAATACATGTCTGTTTTTGGCCCGTTACCACAATAAATTAAACACAGCTGGAGGGATTTTCATGTACTTTGGTATGTAGTGGAGCAGATAAACTGCATTATTTTGGGTTCGAATCGTTCAAATTGTGGATAAAAGCACCAAATTTGGTATGGATATTTCCTTGAGGGGTGTCCTATCAGGAAATAACGCGTGCCACGTGAAATTGCCAAATTGTGGTTGTACGTGGGCCATTTTCAAATGGCCGCTCATATGCATACCTATATTGAGCAGTTTTGAAATGATTTGAATGGAACCTCCTATAGCCATGACGTTTGGTATCATTTTAAAGACATTTGAATTTTCTACAAGGATGATAGCACACTTGAATTGGATTGTGGTAATTGACAGCACTTTAAGAGTTCCAAAAAATCGTGAGTTTTAACGTTTTTTTTCCCAAAAATTGATATTTTATGAATATCGTATTTTAATCTCTTTTTCAAAAATTTTGTCAGGAAGCATCAAAACTTTGCACAAAACTGCCCCCTATATTAGTCAATTGATATCGGAATGGGCACATCTGCATATTTTATAAAAATGTGTGATATTGCTTCAAAGTTAACACCCATAGTAATCAGCTAAAATCAGCATGTTGCTACGTTACAACACGCTTGGGAGTCTCCCGTAGCGAAGACTGGTTCCTCTTCCAATAGCTTCGCGGTAGCGGTTGTTTGGACCGCCTGTTGATGCTAGACACACATCTTTATGGAATGTGAAATTAATGAACTATAAAGCAATTAATTGTATTACCTTTCAACTAAAATGTCCGTTGAGGTGTCTCATAAGCTGCAAAGATAACTTACTGATACATTACTGTCCGGCCAAATCTGGGGTTGCTAATTACGTGGACTTGCTTTGCTCTGTTAACGCACGTGTGGCCCGTGCGGTTAATTCAAGGCGTTGTATCAATGGAGCGCGGGTAGATGAGCGGCGAAGATGTCCTGTGTTGTGAAGTGGGACGGCCTAGCAACAATTTCCGCGTCTGGGGTAGTTATAGCATCTTGGCGCTATACCATGTATACTACCCCATAGTTCTATGGGTTGCCTACATGGGACAATCTGTTGAGCAATTTGAAGATTCGTTGAATCGGAACCTACTCTTACCATGTGTGTAGATTCATAGCTTCTATTAACGAAAATCAAATTCTTGACAACATGATACACAATTCAATCAATTAGTGTAAGACTTTCCATAGCAATTGGACCCAGCAAATTATGCACTTTGTCCATTTCTCCCGACTGTGATTTTCTTTTAAATATGGGTATTTTGCAGAATTTACGAAAAATCTGTAAAGTTATGACATCACAAACTTTTCAAAACGTAATTAATGCAGATCTAACGTGGGTCATCATGGGGAGGGGTGGCATCCAATCACTCATTCAAAATTAATATTTTTAGATGGTGGATTTTTAAGAACCTTGCGTACAAGACAAGCATACAGCAGCGTCTATTTGAAATGCGTGAGTTTGTTTGGCAAACTTTGTCTATCAAAATGTAACAAATCGCCATTTTCATATTTATTTTTCATAGGAATTGCATTTCCATACAATTCATAATTGAGTAAAAAGCATGCGTGAGTGATTGCAAGAAGCAAACGATATGGGAAACTTTAATCTTCAAGAAGGACAAACACATGGTGTGATGTTATTTAAGTTTTCAAAGTAATTCGAAATAATTTACACTGTAATGTAAGGACAAATGGAATTATGGTAATGATAAAGAAGTTATATTAACCCTCTTTTCGTTTGAAATTATAATTGGGCACCCGGCGGCACGAAACTTAAATTGTAATTTTCCAGAAATACAAAAATGCTGCACACATATATGTCACATAGGTAATGGATTTAAAATTGTATTGAATTTGAGGGCGTCAGATGGATAAACTGCTGACCTCACTTTTGTGAAAATGATTACACCACGTTTTCACGTCCTTATCACACTCTACTTGCTTAAAAAATATATATTTTGAATTCGACCAATAAGATGCGTCAATAAAATGGGACACAGGAAAAAAAACCCGCTAGTATCAACTTTTCGCAAAGCAATATAGTACTAAGCCACAATTTCAAGATGTTTTCTTCAATATGTTTCTGCTTGTGGTGTTACACTATATGGCATTCCTAAATTTTCAGAGCGGCAAGTTTTTTGGCAATTCTACAATTTTCGGTATTATGAAAATACAGGTAGCTGGTAAAACAAAAAGATTATTTATCAGATATGTACGAATTTACTCAGTGTAATAATATAATAAGTCTCCTTATTGCAAATTTTAAAGGCAATTTGCACTTTTTTACCTGTGGGTTAGCACTATTTTCATGTGAAAAAACTAAAATATATATTTTTTGTTGGAAATTTATGTTTAGAAGCATCAAGAATCACCTCATTCAATAACAGTAGTAGTAGTTGGGTTAAATAATACATAAATTTAATGAATGACAAAATTTCCATGGGATTACGCGTGTAATGAATTAGGGAAATAGAGGTAGCTAACTGATGTTATGTCTCAGAAATATACTAAAAATTTACAACTTTATCTTAATCTTTATTCTCCATATTCACAGAGGGTCATCTTTGATGTTTACTTCTTTCATTTGACTAATTTCAAGACACCTGCCGTGATTTATGGAATTTTTTTCAACATTTAAAAATCGGATTATCTCAAAATGACACTTTTGTCGGTGTTAGCATATATTCCCGCTGACCCCTCATTTTGATAAATGTGAATACGCGATGCATACTTGCCCGCGCTAATAGCTGGTTCAAAGTGAGTTACAGAGGTATATCTGCTGAGCGGCGCAGCCAGCGAGCGGCTTTGAAGGGGAAACAATTCTATTTTGGGGAAGGGGGAAAACAATTACTCTTGGTAATAAACCCAATCCATCAATGTATTCTGGTTCAGCGTAAATCATAATATAATTATGTAATGGCCCTTTTTTTAAAACAATATTAGAACTCTAATTCACCCAACCATCGAGAGTAAGTTCTATAGTATTTAGTGCGTATATGGAGAACTACTACGCGACGGAACGTAAGTGGGATCACCAGCAAGCATTAGATTTGTTATCGGTGAAAATACGCCACAAAATTAATTATTTCGGAACATTTCAGTGATATGAAAACAAAGCAATCCAATTAACGATGGAAATACACTCCTAAAGATTTAAAAACACATTCAGATTCATGGGGATGTTGTGTTGGTGCAGTTCTTCTACAAGAATTTCACTATTTATTCTCTGCTGTAAATGAACAAAGAAATATTGACCAGAAAAACTGTCGAACTTAAATGGAACTGTAATTCGTAAGAACATTACACATTTCTTTGGGATACACTAATTAAAATGACCTTAATCTTTTGTGACAACTTGTCAGTGTTTGTATAGTTGCGACACAAAACCAGAAGTAATTTCTCTCAGTAGTTTTTTTTTGATAAACTCTCGTAATAAAATTGCCGTAAAAAAGGGAAGAGGAATCCTACTGTTTTATCTAATATTATATACATACTTACTTTGCATTAAGCAAGCCCTGTAGTAGATGCAAATATTACTCATTTCATTATTGATACAATTTTAATATGATGTTTTTAGAGGTTGGCATTTCTGTTGAGTCTCCAGTTTATTTTGCTAGCTGTCCAATAGGCTATTTCTTATCGCTAATAGC
The DNA here is from genome assembly GCA_001188425.1 of Eucidaris tribuloides. Classification (NCBI taxonomy): domain Eukaryota; kingdom Metazoa; phylum Echinodermata; class Echinoidea; order Cidaroida; family Cidaridae; genus Eucidaris; species Eucidaris tribuloides. Next base: position 12,591 of record JZLH01S0153857.1, read on the forward strand.
AAATGATTTAGATATTGCCTTGAATAAATATTTTAGAACTAAAGCAGCCGGAGGCATCTTTGTGTTCGCGGATATCCGTCAGTGGCGTCCATTGCCCGTTTCTAGTTTTCGCGATCTGAAGAACCAATGATTAGATTTTAATTAAACTGGGCGTGAGTTAAACTGTTATAACGTATAACCTGATAAACGCAAATATGAACTGATGAGATTTTTAAATTGAAAGGTCAGAAGGCCAAAGGACACAGAAGCTGAATACATGTCTAATTTGGTCATTACTGCGATAACTCAAGAAAGTTTAACTTGGGTAAAAAAGCATGTAAATATAGGCACGGCGGATGAAGTTATTAGGTTTTGGAGCCAGTTAGAAGTTCAACGTCCAAAAAGTTATAATGGCCTTACATATCTCGATTTTAAACTTGTTACCACAATATGTATAACTCAGAAACGGCATTATGGGAATTTCAATGTAACTTTTTTCAAATGTGTACTATGAGTCACTGATAAAAATATTGTGTTTGAGTTGTTGAAGCGTCAAAGGATCAAAGGTCACGGGGCCTTCAAAATGGCCTTATTTGAGCTCGTTAGCATCGATAACATAGGAGAAGAAATATAGTAGGTATGAGGAATACCATATTACTACCTACATTTTGGAGTTGAAAGGGTCAAAAAAAAGGGTCAAGATCACATTGACTGTTTACATGTTGATTAAGGTCTCGTTGTCCATCGCGTAACTTCTTTAGAATATAATGATCAGATTGGTACAACATGTGGCCTTTTCGATTTCTGCCAGATTGGTGGGAGTACGGTATGCAGAGGCTACATCGACTCGTGCTAGCAGGGTCAAACTACTCTAGTTGTTTAGTACCAACAGCTTCTTTTACTACTTGCATACAACATTTAAAAGAGTGTATTGGTTTGAATATAAACGGCTTTTTGTTGCGAATTGTACTCAATAAACATTTCTCTACTGAAAAGTCATATTTTTATGAATTTTCGTTGTAAATGATAGAAAGAAGTGATTATGGCGTCTGGTATTATTTCTTTTTGGATTAATGTGATGCAAAACATATCTTTGGCACAAAATATTATCGAATCTGCCAAGGGGATGCATGTTTTATGTGAAATACTGATTCTGGCGGCCATTTAGAATAATTTACGAAAAAATGGCCGCCATTTTGGAATTTCGCGTTGGGCCGGCTACTTTTCGTAATAAGTTGGCCCAAAATGACTCTACATGCCAAATCTTCTGCATGTTTTTATCACAATTGAACGATTTTTTTCAGTTTATCTGCTCCACTTGCATAAGACAGCAATAAACTGATTAGATTTTAGAGTTAAAGGGTCAAAGGTCAAGAGGCCCTATACCTGTTTTCTCTTAGGCGATAACTTAAGAATGGTTTATCAGATTTTGACGGAACTTTGATAGATGTATTCTACGGCACAGATGAACCGATGAGATTTGGAGGTGATAGTTCAAAGGTCACAAGACTTCCTACATGTCATGATTTGGGCTTGTTATCATGATAACTCACGAGCGGTATCGGAAATATGACTCGGGTGAAGTATGCAGTATGAGGCCCCGATGAATTGTTCACATTTCTGAGTTGAAGGTCAAAGGTCAAAGGTCACAAGGGCTTAAAACCTCATTTGGTCTCATTACCAAGGTAACTTACAAATTTCTGATCAAATGGGGTAACTGTATGCATAAGGCTTTTCAGTCAAACTGGCTGGTAGTGCCGAATGTGGAGGCATACCCATCGACTGCGCGTAGTTGAACTGCTGTAGTATAGAGGTTGCCATGGAAACTGGCCATCACAGTCAAGCTGGTATCCGTTTTCACTGGAAGACAGCTTAATCATTCAAACCTAAGGGGAGGGGGCACATGTGCACCCATCGCCCCCCCTACCAATTTTTCTTTTTTTTTTGGCTACTTTCACAATTTTTGACGAAATTTGATAAAACGTGCTGACTTTCTAAAATCTTTATGGCAGCATTTTCTGTGTGTAGTTTAGGTTACCCGTGAAATCATGTTTCCCCATGGCAACCACATTTTGAGGTCATGTCGTACGTCATGTTTGATGTTTTGTATTTTTTCACACCGCAGGGGAGCTACTGCCACTTGATTTTCATATCTGTTGGCTCAAATATGACATGAAACTTATGTTTCATCTGTTTATTAGATTATACAAGATTTCATGTATCAAAGTGTAATTTCATCAAAAAAGTGTCCCAGAATTTTAAAATAAATTGCATTTATTCATTTTTTTTTACTGTTTGGTGCAACAACAATGCACAGCAATTTGTGCATATATGCAATAAATTCCTCCTTGTATTTTAACACAAAACATGAACCCAAAACAGTAAAAATTTAATCTAAATATTTATTTACTACTTGAAAAAATATAAGATCTTATATAATTATTGGCAAATTAATCACTTTTGACTGTTTACATGGGACATTAACGACAAAAACTCCGAAACATTAAATAAACCCTTTTCCATGTTTTTCATTATATCATATGGTAAATAGCACCCCCTTACGGTGACCTTGAGAAAGTTTGATGGTTGCGTTTTGTAGAGTGTGAGTTGTTTTGTGTGTGAGCTAAATTTGAGAGTGACAGGTCAAAAGCAAGATTTTAACAGAAGGGGGTACAATATGTGCCCGGGGGCTAAAATACGCCCCCTGTAAGTCCATACTCGAAACTGCTGACAAAAATTTTATTAATGGGGCCAAAATGCCATAAACAGGACTTTCTTTTGTCAGAGTCACATTTTTCAAAGACTTACTTACATTAATGTTTCTACAGCTACTCAAAGATAACTTTAATTATGATACAATTTTGGGGGTACCCCTAAGTAAAGGCGTGTCCCTGTCGCTAAATTTTACCTTTTTCCAATCAATTTAAATGTAAGATTTAGTTCAGGATACGAACTAAAAAACCCTGAAAGCTCTAATGCTCTGAGGCTTTCCCTTCTTTAACAGCAGGTGTTCAACTTTGGTAGCCCCCACATCATCAAAATCACACACTTTTTACCCTAAAAGTAAGTATTTAGCTTTTTGTGAGGGGAATGTCGGATTGACCTAAAATTGTGCACAACCTCAAGGCTCCCCGTGACTCACATACACACCAAATTTGAGCCATATCTGTTGACCCCACCTTTTCGCGTCTTGCATGGTTCCCTCACCGACACGCTCTTAACTGTTTTCCTCCATGGCGTGCAGTGTGAGCAACAACGCTAATGAATATGTTAATAGGTAATAAACCACTAAAACATGTTTCATTCGATAAGATATGGCAATGAGGCGGGCACTGGAATTCTGATACCGACTCAGGAAATTTCTGTAGTGGTAATAGAAATATTGCTTCGAATGGTTTATTGGTTTACAAGTAGCATCACATGTACAAGTACAGGTGTTTTCCCTGAAGATTACAAACCATGCAGGTAAGTTCTTTTCAACGTTATTTAATATTTTCACACATAATTAATATCAGTAGCGATCCTGTTGTAAGGTAAAAGCCCTTCATCTGGGGTTGGCAGTTCTCAGCTGGTGGCTGTGGTTGATGTTTTTTGGTCGTTTTTGCTGCTGTTGTTGTCTAAATCGTTAGACGCTTTTCCTAGGAGGCAAAATGGGGGTCCACCAGACATGTCGCGATATCAAAATATACATGGGTAGAAATAGATACAATGCGGTGTTACTAATACTCCTGAGGTGGACTATTCCATTAATGTACTACACGGAGCTTAGAATTTTGGTGTAGCATGCATGGAGTAACTGGTCTATAATTGGCAAAAAGTGTTTCAGCTTATACTATGAATATATATATATAATAATAATTATAAAATAGGTCATCTTTAAGATATATATATATAATATATTATTATTATATATATATTATATATATTATTATAAGAACCTTGTTACATTACTACTACATATCAGTGTATGACCACTCAGTCATCCATGGAGACATAATCAACAAACCAAGATAACGGAACCCCAAAATGGGGAAGGTGTGTATTTAGAGAGGTAGGTGAATAACAAATACGTTTAAGACGAAAAGGTATCATATTTTATTTTGTCACATTTGAGGACCGAATAGAGTTTCCACTGACGACACGTGACATTTTGATAAAACCTACGTATTCTCAAAGGAACACATGGTTGCATAAATTTCATATGAAAAATTTTGATTATAAGTTTTACCATAATTGGCGTCGACCCAGGTGGAAATGAAATAAATGTCATGTAAGTCAAGTGGAATTTTGTTTGGCCAGCATAAATGAATCCTATAATGATATGCAAACCATTGAAATGAATGATAAGGAATTTTACTCTTATACCACAATCATGTATACGTTTTATGACAAAACCGCCGCAACGACGCGACCGAGCGCCGAGACGCCGAACTGATGTCAAAATGATCGCTCTTCAGGCGATAATTGTAAAATGTCCCCCGTCCCCACGCCTGAGAATGATGGCTACAAAGTCAAAGTCAAAGCTAAAAGCCGATCGGGTGTGTACATCAGAGAGGATCTTAAAGCCTCAGTTTACACTGATGTCTCCGGTGCCCCACGCAACAAGCGTGTTCAGGCACCCTAGACAAAACGGGATGGACGTGAGACCAAGCGGGAGACGGGCTAGGGCAAACGTGACAGTCCGTTTTGCCGTGGATTCCGGACCAGATTTTTTAATGCCACGTTTACACTATGTTCCCGGCGGCCACGGCAACCACGTTTCAGGCCACCGTGGACAAAACGGGATAGACGTGAAACCACACGGTAGAACAGGCTGGGCAAACGTGACAGTCCGTGATTGCCGTAGATGCCGGGCCAGATTTTGTAACCGTCAAAAAATTTACCGCGGTAGTCACGGTGTCGATGAGAAACCTAGTAGCCTGCAGTAAGACGAGATAAACGCAATAGATAGTAACAGTACGTAATAAGCCGTAACAATACTTAGAGGCGGTCCGTAGCGCGACTGGAAGCATCTGTATTTCCCGGCATTTCACGATCCTTTCGAGTTTTGTCACGTTCTGCCGCGTTTTGTCACGGTTCTGACTGTAATGGTAGCCATTTTGTCGCGTTCAGTCACGGTACGTCCAGGCAAGTGACGGTTTTGGGGCCTGAAAGAATACGGCGTGTTGCGATGTAATACGGTCTGATACGGCGAAGGCGGTCTGTGAGGGAGTATAAAAGCTGGCCGGCCCGGCACGGATCTTCCTGAAGCTCGAAACACACCTCTAACAAGTTTGACAGGAGGGTGCCAATTTCAATTATGTGGCAGAGTAGGCCCCCTATATATTTTGCCGTACATTATGTCAAGAATGGGATAATCTGGAAAAATGTATATTTTTTTGTAGTAAATTTTCTCAGAGTTTGTGGTATATATGGTATCACATTAACAAAAATAACCAGTCTTTCTCATTCACTTTATTTCATATAATTTACTTTGATTAATCAAGAGTTATGAAAACCTTTTTTTTTTCATTCGGTCAAAATCGCGTTTGTGCCTCTTTTTGAATTAATGGTCAAAATCAGCATTTGACCTTTGAAACAGAATGTGTCAATCGTAATTTAAAAAAATAATAATCAAAACAATTTAGGCCTAACAGCGTAAAGTAAGAAAAAACTGAGTGAACTCACATAAACATTCACTCTTGATAAAATATGTTATACTAATTGTGTTTCTTTATGTTGAAAGGCCATCAACAAGGCCTCTCTTGTAGGGCCACGTACCATTGACTGAACATTAACACTCTGTTTCTAGAACAGAGAAGGGTAAAAGTAAAATTAATGTTATGCAGGGCCTGCTGGAAGAGCAGTCTACAAGACTGAAGTGGCTACCCTGGGTAAATAAAACGTTATTATTATCATTACTATTGTTATTATTATTATTATTATTATTATAGTAGTAGTAGTAGTAGTAGTAGTAGTAAATTACTTGGAAGATTTGATTACTTTTCGAACTCCATCTTTATTAACTCGTTATGC
>JZLH01S0153865.1:1874-17070 GCA_001188425.1 Eucidaris tribuloides
TTAGGGAAAGTAAAATCACAGAAGGAAAAGAAAAATCGAAAACGGAAAGGTAATTAGATGATTTATCAGGATGCAGAACTGCAAAATTAATTGCAGTGAGATTGATTGATTTAATGTTGTGGAAGGCATGAAGACTTTAAAAATATTAATAATGATAACAATATTCAAAAACATCATAATCATTTATCTACTCGTTGAACTATGATCAATTTTCTGCAGACAATTTAACACGCTTTGAACTCTTGTTCATCATCACGTTTTTATCACTTGTTCATTTGCCAAAACTCTGCGACAATTTTAACAGTCTTTTGATTTCACCAATTTCAGCACTGTCGTAGTTTGGTAGTTCTAAATTCATTTTTCGAAAACAAACCACATTGTTCTTCTCAGCTGCATATAATTGTCATATCTAAATATGATCCGAAATGACACTTCAGATATCAGAATTGCATGGGAACACTGTAAAGTACACTTTGAATATGTAAACGCATAAAGGACAATTTACATTTTTTGCACACTTACATACACAAAGATAAAAAATAAAACTAATAAAGTAACAAGAACTCCCCCCCCCCAAAGAAAAACAACAACAACAAAACACATTCGATGCAAGTTTCTTGATATCGGCCCGTAGAACAAAATGGAATGATCTTCTCGAGTTATGTTGCTTGTACAACTTGCGTGACTGCAGCATTTCATCAAAGTTGACTGGTGGTAGTTCCACAAAAAAATCTTCTCAGTCACCGAACGATGACACCACGAGCAGAGGCTGGGGGATGGGGCACTTGGTATAACTGCGTGATACCTATGAGCCGCGGGTGAGACACCCATTTGCAGCTCTAAATGTCAGCTCCAGTGCATCACAAGTTCAGTTCCAGAGACCCCCAAATTTGCCTTTTCTTATACTCATGCATCCCTAAAAGGCCGCTTCAAAGTTTAGTTTTGATACTAATTCTTGCCCCCGTCGCTTCCCGCTTCACTAAGCGCGGTTTTTCGGCGGCGCGGAATCAGGCCAGAGCATTGCACTTTCAGCCCGACGCTGTTCTGAAGCATAGCATTGTGAAGTCTTTAAACGCTTGGCTCCGAGCTCTGGAGAACCTCATTTTTTCGCTCAAGCCAGTTCCAGAGCTCCCGATTTGCAACTTCAGTTTGGCACATAAGTATCACATTGTAAGTCGAGTGCCCCCCACCCCCACCCCCCGGGATGACAGGTGCATCAAATCCAAAGGCGTCAAGAAAACACGCCTGAAACTATCAACTCGTGACATCATGTTGTCCATCGGGTACAATTAGTGTTGGTGACCCGTTATGTGACGTCACTTGATGACCTTGACTTTGGTCCTTTGCCAGGGTCCCCAATGACTTGATCGACAGTCTATTCACGGCCCTCAAAGCCGTAGCGGTCTTTTGCCATTTCCGGCGTGCAAGGTAGTTCCGCAGCATGTCCGTACGAATCTTTGTCGGATTGTCCGTTGTAGACGCTTTGGCTAACCAGGCATGATCCAGACATTGAACGACGTTATTCCGCTTCCTGCAAAGGAAATTAACAGAGAAAATAATTTTAGTCAGTATAATAACATACTAATATTTATGTTATGCTGGTCCCGCTGGTAGAGCAGTCTATTTGACTGAAGTAGCTACTCTGGGTAAATTAGACGTTACTATTGATAATTCCATCTTATTGGCGATTGAAGCGATGGCAATTAAGTAAAGCTTTACCTGCAACCATTCCACACTTACCAACAAAAATATCAACATAAAAAATAAACAACTGGGCAATACCTAGCTTTCTAAACAGAAAGGTGGTGGTGGTGTGGTGGTGGTGGTAGTGGGGGGGGGGGGTAATCATAGAAAATACGATTAAAATGAACCTAAATAACGCAGCAGTTTTAGAAATGCTGGCTACTTCCACCTATCGTGATCTCCTTGAACAGTTTACTCCCAGAAAAGATGAAGTCCACGATGTATGTAAGATTTATATCAAAGCAAATTGCATCAAGATACAAAACTTCCATTCAACAAAGGACCTTATTAAACCTCCCAACCGAAGAAATTACCAGAAATTACTTACTTTGGTTGTTTGATAAGTAAACTTTTTATGAAACTCTTTCCGTCTTCAGAAATGTCGTCAAAAGCGTCGTCTTCGAAATCCCACTCCGCTTTGGTGACATTGCTCAAAGTCTCTGTCGGCGTGTCGCCCATAAACGGAGACAGACCACTGAGAAGAACGTAACATATGACCCCTATACTCCACATGTCTGCCGGAAATGATACCCTATCGTAGTTTATTACTTCCGGGGCAACGAACTCCGGTGTGCCGAACAGGACGCGTAGGGTCACGGCCGGATCGTACCTCCGCGCGAGGCCGAAGTCGATGAGTTTGATTCTGTGACCTTTGAGGTCAACGCACATTATGTTTTCCGGTTTGAGATCGAGGTGGAGGATGTTACGGTTGTGCATGTGTTGCACGCCCAAACAGATCTGTCGCACGTAAAGTGTGACGTCATTCTCCGTCAGCGTGACGTCATCGTCAATGACACGTTCAAAGAGCTGGCCGCCCTCGACACTAAATGAGAAATGGAAAGCGGTGCAAGGCATTTGTGGATATACTAATGGAATCATATTATACAAGTACCTTCTGAATTGAATCTCGACAAATTGCATCAAACGTTCGATCTTTATTCTATAACTTGTTGACATAAAAGGTTTAAAGTGCTTAATCATCTAACAATGAAACAAATCAATAAACATTTGGCGCGGAGAAAATTTGCAATCTTTAGTCGTAAAAACCTGATAGTTCCATTTTTGGGGGACTCGCCTTATCTATTCGCTAGTTACAGGTTGTATACAAATTCATTTTATTTATCTTTTTTTTTTTTGATAACATTTTAATTTACACCCAGATTTGGACACAATTTTTTTCTTATTCTTTTTGCTTGTCTTACTATTATTAGTAGATATTCATGAGACAGACTTACTACTCCATGAGGAGAATAACTTTTTGAGGATTTTGGAAGACGTCAATTAGTTGAACTAACGTGGGATGATTCAGGGCACACATTATGTCCACCTCGTACATGGCGTTCTCTCTATCCCGTCTCTTGCGCGTTTTGAGAGTTTTAGCCGCCAGAATGCGACCAGTAGACATGTCGACGCACCGACGGACGGAACCGAAGCGCCCTCTATAAGATGGGTCAAAGGTCATAATGTAACTAAAGCCGGCGAAAGTTAACAGGTAGAGTTTGTCCTAACTTCTACTCAAAGCCACAAACTAGCGGGAAATTGCATTTCATATCTACCAGAGATTTAATATTCCAAGAATTATGGTAACGAATTATCAAATCAAATAATTTATTCTCATAAGAGTTCTAGCACAGAAGGTAGGCATTTACTTTGTACATTTATATACCCACAATTTTTCAAATGAAGTACATGTAACCAAAAAAATGTCAACATTTTACTTCTATATTTTATGTGCACTTAAATTCTTTCACAAATTTGTTTGTTAAGAGTCTACAATACAATTGATCACATGTACAGTGTACGTCTAATTTCTTGGGGTTTTTTCACTACATATTGCCGTACCATTAAATATTTCCTAAAATCTTAACGTCAAAATCATGTCATTGTTCTGATCAATTTTAGGGGTATGTTTATTTATTTATTCAATTACTTAATTGTTTACTAGATCTTTGATTGACGCTTTTAACTTATACATGTACTCTGTAATATTACAACAAAAGTATCATATTGTCACATACGTAGTGTATCTTACATCAAGTAAACAACTGAAAGTTAAACATTTCATTTCACAATTCCAGAAGGATTAGGTTTTACGGGAAATTCTACATTACTTTTGGCGTTCTGGAAAAGTTATCATCAATATGAAATTTCTAAAACTAAAGCGAATAAAGTGGGATATACAGTCATACCAGAATTTGTGTATACTTACTTTCCTATTTCCTCTCCGATATCGTAGTAATCATCGATATCCTGATCGTGTCTGATCGATATTTTTCGGGTATCGGATTCTTCTGTTCCTTTGTTGGTACCTGTTTCAATGTCTGTACAATCATATCAATCAAATTCCACTCCAAGTACAGTACAGTTCTGTATTATTTTTATTTCAATCCTTACATTAAAGGTAAATAGCATGATTGGAGGTATTCCTACACTTGGAGTAAACTATTCTAGAATCAATAACACTAGGCAAGGATTCTGCTGTGAAAATGTTGTGCTCAAATGTTGACTCATTTTAAAAACTATCATCAGTATTCCTTGTGACAGGCAAATTTGTGCATAGCCTTTTATGGGATTAATTTCTGTGGGGGCACGATAGTAATTCAATAGTAGTATGTTTATGCTTAATTCTCCTTGAATAAACAAATCTTTCCAGCCAAGATTTACACTTTAGGTGGTGTATACATTGGTATATGTCCCAAATCATTTGCTTTTTGAGGCATTTTCAAGTGTTACCAATCATGCCATCAGCCTTTAACAAATCCAGTGTTATTTTGGCATCTCGAAAGGTGAACAAACTTATAAAAGAGCAATTCTCCCGTATCGTAAATACCCGATATTCACCGATATCTGCAATCGATATCAACATCGTGGACTTTTTTGCAGACATGCCTACTTCCGGGCCGACTAAGCATTACAGCGCCGGCATTGATTTGATAACCATATGTTTCTAATTTATTGCCTCTTTGTTTTCTTTTTTATGTTGGCTATGTAGTTCTTCCCTGCTTCTGGGAAAGGTACCATTCCAACATGAATTAAACTCTGATTTGATCCTGTGTACAAACCATAAGATGGAACAATGTGATTCATAAATTCAACAGAGTCTTTTAATTATCACGCCTTTTATATACACACAAATGGAATATCGGAAGTGAACATGTCGGCAATATGAGCGTACGCGGGGCGAAATCAATAGGGCACACTCAACGTCAGCCTGAGTATTATTATATGGGATCGGGAGAATTCACACCAACAGCGATTTCTCTGATACATCAATCATCGGAAACTAATTTTTTTTCTTGCACACCCACTTTTTGATATCATGCTTACCCGTTAACACATTTATGGAATACCTATTTGCCCAAAATGTGGATATGGAAAAAAACTTCACGTATTTTTCAGCTTTTTAACTAATTCAACGTAATTCAGACAAATCAGGAATTTATACATTAATACATTATTCACAACTTTCAATACAAATTCAACGTTTAAATACACTAGACTTTCAACAAAAGATCTATCTTTCAAAAAAATCTTCATGCATCAAACATAACCTTACTGCAAATTGGGATAAACTTATGAGTACGGCAATCTTGAGAAGTAATACGTTTTAGGAATGATAGTTCCAATCAAATATGAATAAAACTTGTTCATGTACTCTGATTTGCTGAATAATAATAGAATGTCAAATGCTAGATATAATGACCAAATTCCCAGGTGAAAGACAATTTATGGTGGTAAACGAATGAAATTAAAAGGATTTGGGATACCTGATATGAAATAACACCAACAAGCGAGGAACAAAAATACTTTCTAGAAGAAAGGATTTAATGAAAATAACCAATATCAGACCAAAACAAAGGCATAGACGACCGAAGGCAGTATTTCATGCCACAGAAAGTGGCGTTTATTGATAACATAACACTGATACAAAAGTAACTTTCTAGACGTTGAAGTTGAAGTTGAACTTAAGACAAACAAAGCTGAACAGAAGAGATACAAACTTCCCATCAGTGAAGAACATTTTGCCTAATACATGATACATTCAAAATCCTTAGCAAAACTTGCCCTACCTCATTGAATGCAATACCAAAAGTGAGAAAAAATCTCTTACTAGCGGATAAACAACTTGTATGCTTCACTTATACGTGAGTTTGATCACAATAAAATCTGATTACATTTAAATTGTTTTGGAAATTAACCAGAACGAATTTCAGATGTATAGGTACCAGCGGCAAACAGTGGCAAATAAAAACAACAAATAATATAACCGAAACTGTCCAAACGTGACCAATGATGTGAAATGTTTTAAAGTGGATTATTACAGTGTTCCCGATATAATTTACAGTAGAACATAATAATTTTGCAAAGAAAACACAAGAATATATGTTTCGTATTTCATTATGTAAATATTCGAATAAAAACAAATCATCAATGATGCAGGCAAAAAAGCAATAGACGCGAATGTATGAAATCACATGTCATGAATAAAATGGAGAACTTAAATCGTGAACATTCAAAATAAAAGATGTGAAATGTGTGAATGAATAGAAAATAGCCACTTATATGTACGTACAAAAAAAATACATACAATTTTTGAAAAATAAGGATCAAGGCAATGGAAAAACGGATAGTTTTATTACAAATCATTCGAGTTAGATTTTCAAGGTGCAAGATGGGTAAAACAGTGGAAACTCGTGTGTTTAATCATATTGGAGGATATTAACTAGGAGTGGATAAACAAACAAAATTCAATTGTCAAATTAATTGTTATTTCAAATAAAATGTCAATCTAGGGTTTATAATTATATTAATCTTCCCGTATGTACGAAATCTCGTATATTCTAAATCACGAGTATCTTTTCTGTTCTTTTGCGAGAGCCTTCCCATATTATTGTAAATCTCGTTTATTCTAAATCTCGTAATTTCTCGTCTTTGGTGAGATTCTTCTCGTATCACTCTAAACCTCGTGTATCTTTTCTGGTCTTTGGGGAGAGCCTTGTCGTATTATTGTAAATCTCATCTATTCTAAATCTTGTGTACCTTTCTCGTCTTTCGTGAGAGCCTTGTCCGATACTTCACCAGGCTTGCTCCAGCCGGCCGCGTTTTCGGCTGACACGCGGAACTGGTATTCGGTGTTGGCGACGAGTTTAGTAGCTTCGAACATTGTACTGTTGACGACGCCCAGTTCAGTCCAAGTAGACTCCGATACTTTGCGACCCTCAACCTAATAGTATTTTGTGTTTGGGTAAGGATTCATGCAAAACAGGATTCTTTTAACCATTCGTTTATGTTTCCATGTTGAAAATTTGATACATTCTGATATCTCATCTCTATCTGAGAACATGTTGTTTGTTTCCTTTCCTGAAACGTTATATAGTTTTCCCAGACTTACATAATTATCACACCGACGACAACGATGTGAGTTCTGCTTTTCTGCTCTCCTCGGCAGAAGAAAGCAAGCGACAATAGTGCTACTTCTTATGAATAAGAAATTTGTCTGTCATCTATTTTGGTATCAATGTAATATCACAGTATTTTATCTTAAATATCCGAATCAATAATTATTATGATTATTTATTCTCCTATTTTGCTTAACCCTTTGTACGCTAAAGAGTCGATTTTGCACATTCATACAATTAGATTGAATAATCGTAATAATTATGCTTTTTCTTTATTTTTGCGCAGGAGACACTGAAAAAATGGCTAGTTTGCTTTAGTAACACTTATAGAAAAATTACTATTTTCAAGTACCACAAAAAGGAAAGCGAAATTCAAAGAAAATCTGCAAAGAACAATTGTCATTATTATCCCCTCAAAATAAATTTAGCGTGTACAGAGTTAAAGGTACAGCGGGTTTAGGATGTTTAAAAAACTTGAAAACTAAAATATGAGCTATTTGTCACTTGCTTCTTACTGCCAAAGTGGAGTACTTTTGTCTTAATTTTTATCCTTGTTACTCTGGTGTTTATATGTAAATGTTGGCATGCTATCACTCAGTGTTTGAAGAACATGCTCAATGGAGGAGTAAAGTACACATCTTCCAAAATCAAATTTAAAATGGGATGGTGTTCGATGCTGGAACAGGCTTTGGCATTGCAAATTTACAAAACATTAACATCAAATAAATCAGATAGTCGGATACTAGTAATCAATTGGTGTTGGAATTAACACGAATACATGGACATAAACGCCAAGTTTACACACGGAAAACATATCGTATACGGAAATCAAACAAATATAGTTGTAAAACCCAGGCAAATAAGGAAGAAAACACAACCTTTTCGGGCTTTTGTGAATAGTGTGGCTGCATTTAAAAGTACTTTTATTAATTCAAACCGAATATATATATGTGGTAAACAAGAATCAAACTGTGATTGCACGACAATTTTGAGAGAGGTGTAGAATAATATGAGTACATTTATTAGTTGAAGTTAAGTAGCTCTCTTACCTTGTAGTTCAATACGGGACTTCCCCCATCATACGTGCTTCCATACCAGGATATCGTCACGGCAGACTTGGAGGTCTTGGCGATATGAGGCTTGCCACCCGGTGGGTTGGGTATGGTGATTTTCGCTATGCAAAGAAAAGACCACACGTAAACGTGATTCCCGGAAGCTAGATTTTTCTCCTCCGAACTTATGAAACGGTTGCTACTTAATTTTAAAGAGCACCACAACCACAGAGTCGCTTTATGTGGCTCGATTAGATAACGCAGTCTAGAACGCACGTTTTGTGACCATGGGTTCGAAATCTGAAACTTGTTTTGTTTTTTACAGCAGTTTATTCCGTCCGTTCCGTTGATAAAACAAAATTCTCATCCCGGAATTAGATACATAATTCATAAGTAATCTCAGGTCACATCAAACATTACAGTTACAATTCCCACAATTAATACTGGAAACATCGGTTCAAGTAGTGAAAACCGAAACAATAAGTTAACCCGTTGAAGACGGTTTGATTTTGCTTTAACACACATTTCCTATTGACGTTGCGAACAGATATCTTATGTCTAGTTTTCAACGGGTTAATGTCTGTAAACCAACGAAGACTTACGTTTGACTTCTAGCGATGCGGAAGATGATGCCTGCCCAGCAGAATTGGTTGCCTGGCAACGGTAGTTACCGACATCCTCCGTGAACGCTTCCGAGATTGACAATCGGCACATGCCACTTTCGCTTCTGCTGATCTCAACGAACTTGGACGGCGTCACGGGATTGTCGTTGACGAACCATTCAACAGTGGGTGCTGGGACGCCCTCAACGTGACACTCGAAGATAACGCTGGCGCCCTCTGCGACGCTCTGTAATTAGAAATGGTTACGTTTACTTTGATTAATCTAAGTGGAAGTTGAACCACGTCACAAATTACCACAACCAAGAAATTAATTAGGAAGAGAACTATATTAAGCTATTGCGATTTATCATTGTTTTTAAAACGTTCTGTTTCTTGATGTCTCAATCCTAAATACATTTCTGCTGGTACCACATAATGTCAGTCAAACAATACCACATGTATTTTAAACTCATAGATTACTGGGGTTTTCGCTCGTAAATAAATCGTTGGTTAGCATTTTTCAAAACAACGTTATCTACGGAATCTACAGAATAAAATGTTATAGCACATATTTGCTCGACTGTGTTACAGGTAATATTCGTAAATCATTTCCTGAAATTATATATCTATACTATAGCCAATCATATCCGGGTGTATAATATCACTGTATTGACTGGATAATATAGTCCACCCAACGATAAACATAAGTCAATATTTACATATTTCAACCATATTTCTCAATGACTTAGCGCTAGCATTACTTTTTCTTTATAGCCGGATATCACCGTAATGGCGACCTTTCTATTAATATCATTAGTTTACCTAGCATTAAAACAAAGTGAATTATTTCGTGATACCTTCAGTTTATTCAGTTTTAGAAGCTGAAACGGCATTTGTATTTTATTTGTTCTTGCATTTACTTACTCATTTATTCATTGGGGTATTTCCATGCACCTCCTATTACATACTATCTTATACTTTATGGCGTTCAATATCAACACTGGTTATCACTCAAACACCGAAAGAATGAATATAGACAAGAATTTTACTTTAACGCCAAAAGTGTAATTCATCACTTGGAGCCAACTGCATAAAACTTTAACCAGAGAAAAACTATGGTTATTTTAACTGGAGAGTTGTTTTCTTATGGTAAAATAAACGGTAACATTACGCTAACCAGAGTTTTCATACCTAACCACAGAAATTCCTCTGGTAAGTTTTATGCCATAGGCCCCTTACCTGGTGTTTATATTCGGCAATACCCTGGGTGTGTTAAAATGTAAAACCTACGTTTGTTACAGTGTAGAGTGTGTTACAGCAGGTACAATATTATATGATACCAACCGCTTCAGAAAAGAAAGGTTTCAAGGGATTTCAAGCTTTACCTTGTTCTCCAGATTGCTGACGAACTTGGGCGGGGTACATTCCTGGGAGTCGGTATCTGACTCCGACCGTACCCCCAGTGCCTCGAGCAGTTCTCTGCAGGGAAGACAAAACATCCTCGCGTGTTACAAGGAAATCACAGAACGAGGAAAACGATTTCACATGAAATACAAACCGTTAGGTGGCTTGGCCTGAACTTTCCCTAAACATTGTAGATTTCTAGGAGTATAGACACGTCCATATATTATAATCATCGCTTGAATCTGATAGAAAAAGAGCCTCATTGTCGCTGATTTTATGTAAACAAGGCACGGGAGAGTAATTTACACAGGGAGGCATGCCAAAATATCGGATAATACATGCACGCCAACCAATGTAGCCGACATATTGAACTCAACTATTCTTGTCCAAAAGGCGTCAAATAGATGTAGGTTGTAATGATGACACCGCAAAATAGTAGGTTCGAGTGGTTTCAGAATTCAGTTCGCCACGAATGATAGTATAGCATTTGATACCATGATACAAAACCCACAATTTATGCTGAAGCTAGCGTTCGATTTGATAGGACTTTCAAATACCAGCAGATTTTCAGAGCTAGAAGGACACTTCGATGTACAGGAAGATACTATATCATATGACACACGCGAGGGTCAGCTTTGATTTCATGTTGGAATATTCTGTTTATTTACACGACATAACTTTTACGAGGTCAATTTGGCTTGATTCAGTGGTGTAGTCAGGATTTTTCAGTGACGGAAAGGAAAAATGACAAGTTTGAAGTGTTTTCTATTGAAGGATTAACAAGGTTTCTAAACTAAAATAATTACATTGCCTCTGAATAGCCCTGCCGAAAAAACAACTAAAAAAAACAAACAAACAAAATAAAAACATGACAAAGAACTAGCACAGTCGATATATATCCCTCCGTCCACTACATAGCATGCTAAACTGCCTCATAGGTATACATGAATCAAAATTCACCTGTATGTTCAGAATTATTATGACCTTAAATAGATCTAATACCAAATCTACAAATAGCATTCCTAGCTGAAGTTATAGGTAGAAAATGACCTTTCAGAACAAAGATCATTGTCTTATTCCGGGTATTATTACCTTGACCTTTGACCTAAACAATTATATTAGATTATTTGTCATTATCTTCTGAACTCTTCACTAAATAAATTTGATATTTGGCATTCTTAAATGATGTTATTGGTACATTATAGCATTTGGGACAAATTTCACTGACCTTTGACCCTTGACCTTTGACTCAATGACTTCACAAATATATTTGTATTTTGTTTTTACATCTACTGTATTTGCTAAATCATATATGTATATTATGCATTCCCTACAGCTACAAAATGGTAGTTAGGGAAAAAGTTCATTAACCTTTGACCCTCGACCTTGACCCTCTGAGTCCATAAAATTATGTGCCTTCGATTTTTGCACCTGTTCACCAAATTATTCAAAAAATAAGCATTCCTTGATAAAGCTATAGGCAGAAAATATAATTTGGGGCTAAAGTTAATTGACCTTTGACCCTGTTATTTGACCTCTGACTTTAGAAAAAAATTTGGCTTTTGTGTTTGCATGTAATCATCAAATTATATTAAAACTGAGAATTTCTTAGTGGAGTTCTAGTCAGAAAACATTTTGGTACAAAGTTCATCAACCTTTGACCTTTGACCCTTGACGGATTAGGCCAAAAATCCAATGATTTACCTTGCCCAATGTTTCATCCTTGGTACAGGTTTGGTTAAAATCCCTCCAATGGTACTTCGGTAATCTTGTTCACAAGAAATTGCGGACGCACGGACGTACATGTATGGACTTACGGGGCGGAGGCATAAAACCGTGGCAATATCCACATTACTGAAATACATTTACATGTACAACACACTCATACAATTTACAGATCTATTCTTGAGATGAAAAGATCTTAATCTAATTCAACAATAACATCATGTTCAAGACATATTATATAGGGTTTTTTTATATCAAAATAATATAATATCATATATCATATCATGTCATATCATACGTGTATATCATATCATGTCATATCATACGTGTATATCGTATCATTTCAAATTCAAGTTTATTTGATATATCAATTTGATCAAAAACAGTGCACAACAGTAACCTAAATATCATTCATAATCACATCACATCACGTCACATCACATCACATCACATCACATCACATCACATCACATCACATCACTATGATATCATTTCAAATTCAATTTTATTCGTTCGATCAATTTGATAAAAGACAGTGGACAATAGTAACAAACATATATCATATCATATCATAATGATCATATCATATCATATCATAATGATCATATCATATCATATATCATATCATATCATATCATATATCATATATCATATATCACATCACAATCATATCATATCATACACATTTATTATCATATCATATCATATCATATCATATCGCATCATACCAACTTACTGTCACTTAAATCACATTACTTTAAATCAATTTAAGATCAAATCAAATCTGTCTAACCCTTCCCGCGGTTCTGTGGTCGGAGTAGAAGTTGCTAGCGGTGCGTCAGAGGACGAAGGACTGGGCAGCCCCGCGGCGGGTGCACCGGAGGAGGGTGCAGGTGTGTCGCGTTGTGCAGAACTATACAGAGGAGACGAGAGGACAAGGAGGAAACGGAAAAGAGAGGAGAAGATGGAAAAGGTGTGAAGGAGTAATCGAAGTCAAGTATAGGGAAAAGGGGCTTATCCTTGGAATTTGGTAGTCGTAATGATTCTTGTTTAAAAGCTTTATAAATAAGGAGCGAGATTAATATTTATTTTAAATAAATTTTGCTCAAATTCTTGGCAAATAATGAATTATAGTTCGATCATCAATAACGTCAGTTCATTTAATTTCAAAGAGAAATACAGAGAAGGTTGAAATCATTTCGGTAAAGTCAGTTATTCCTTAATTTAGGGAAAAAAACAAGAATTGATGAAATCATTTATTATTCAGTTTTCAAGAAAAAATGCAGGAGCAAGAAAGAAATTTGGGAATGATGTGGGTGATAATATAATTAAGCAATGTGCGTGGTTTATTAGTATTGTAAGTGCAAGGAGAAGTGAAGTAGAATATAAATTCGTGTGTTGCTGTCAACTGACTATTCTTTCACGATTGTCATTATTTGCAGCATTAATTAAGTGTCCTATACCTGACATCGGATGCTGTAACCGCCTTGTCGCCGTCAGTTCCGGGGAGAACGGTCAGCGTGAACTCGCACACCACCTCGCCTTCGCTGTTCTTCGCCGTGCACGTGTACGTGCCAGCATCGGTACTCAGCGAAGCGATGATCTCAAAGGAGTGCGTGAACTTGTCGCTCTTCAAGATGAATCGACCGCCCTCTGCGAATGGTCGACCGTCCTTTGACCACGTGACTGAAAATACCAATGGAAAGAATGTTATATCAAATACGTGGACGCTGAGAGCACTGACCTATTTAACAATCTCGTGGCTAACGGAAATGCATAGGTTGCGTAACCCATCGGAATTTTCCGTCGCTAAATCTGCAAATCTACAAATTTTGTTAGTGAAACTGACATGTTTGTCGCCAACTTGCGGAAGCTTATACACGCGTAAGATCAATCAAGGAAAAGTAAGTTCAAAACTTTTTAAAGTATATTGTTTTTTTGGGGGGTCTGGGAATTGGTTACTATATATTTTTTTCTCCTTTTTTGGCTTGTCTGTTTGCTTTTTGTGAGAGGTTTGCGGCTTGTTTGAATTTTTTTTCAGAAGGAAGTTTATTGGCAGGTCTGTAAATGTTATTGGTTCAGTTTGAAATGTTTTTTGTTGTCGGTTTCGTTGTTTTGTTTATTAATTACTATTTCAATTTCAGGGCTTGTCAGATTGCAAAGTTCCGAGAACTTTATTCATGTATTTCTTCTTATTCTGCTTATTATTCTTTTATTATTTTTTATCATTTTTTATTTCTATTTTTTTGTGGGGGTAGGGGTAGGGTGCATTTGGCCTAACCAATACGGTACACTCACCATTTGGTATGGGGTCACCGTCCACGTCGCAGGTGAAGCGTGCTGGTGCGCCCTCTTCGACCACGAGTGACTGAGGTTCCTCGAAGAATTCCGGTGGGATGTGATCTTCGTCTATCGTGGCCGTGCACGGGATGTCGGTGCTGAAACTCACGTCCATGCTCTGGGAGATACTGATGCTGACACTCGGCTCCTCTGCAAGAGTAAAATCAAGGCCATTTTCGACTCCGTGATATTCGCTCCGGCGACAACTTCTCTGTACACCATACACTAACCCATGGGCGGCGGAACGTTTGGAATATACAATAGGTTGGGAGGGCACACCATTGTTCCTAAACAATGGTTGCCCCTCCAAGTCTATTGTCAATCTGAACGTTCCGCCGCGCCTGCACTAACCCAACCTCATACCTTACCCAAACCTTAACTCAAACTCAACCCCAAACACTTTTCCTATTCTGAGCTGGAAATCCAATGGCAACTCTTGTCGTAGTTCTTTGTCTGTTGTCACCGGAGCAAACGTCGGGTCACCGACATTTTCATAAAATGATCAGTGGTGTGCGCAGGATATCAGAAATGAAAGTACGGGTGAGTGAAGGGGATTGAGCAACGTGTAGGGAAAGATAAAAGTTGTTACTTCCACACACAGCATAAAAGTGGGAGGTCAGGGCACACAGAATGTATACATTAACAGTTCAATATGGTCAAGTAAACTGTCAACTATGTTGACTTCATTTTTGATAGAAAAGAAAGTACTGCGTGAAAGTTTACAGAACATTTAGCTAAGACAATATTCGCTGCTTCAAACCGAAACATGTACATGTACATGAAAAGCAATCAATAAATGCCAATTATAACCAATGTCAACAGTAACAAAAGAAAAATCTGCAACAGAATAACAATACATAATACCGATGATACTTGTTAAAAATATTTCATTCCTCTATTAATTCAAGTCTTTTCATCACCCACAATTTAA
>JZLH01S0153865.1:24450-40528 GCA_001188425.1 Eucidaris tribuloides
ATTCTCTCCAAATGATAAATTGCAGGCAGTATGAACCTATGTCACATCTGACTATTAAAGGACACGCGAAGAAATCATCACATGACCATAATGTAGCAAAGACTTGCATTTATGCTGCAGGCAATAACATTACAATATGGAATCCACTGGTCAAGCAACTAGTTTGCATCCTTGGTAGGTGACACATACATTAGTCCACAGTCTGGTATCTCATTTCATCGATGCTTCCGTATAAGTTAACTCCTAGCTGTCATTGATCCATCAAACTTACTGCAAACTCATGAATGCAATGAAGTAGAACTGTCATAGAAGGTCGATCCTTTGAGCAGAAATTATTCTTGTTCACAATTGCTTCAAGAGCTGTAAATAAAAATACAAATCACAGAAATGTGAAAAAATTAAGATATCATCTGGTGTACATAATTTTTCTTTACGATGGTAATATGAAATAAGGTTGGCAATTTATTGGATAAGGGTATGAGGAATGAAAAAAAATTGAGA
This sequence comes from Eucidaris tribuloides, assembly GCA_001188425.1. NCBI lineage: Eukaryota > Metazoa > Echinodermata > Echinoidea > Cidaroida > Cidaridae > Eucidaris > Eucidaris tribuloides. The sequence continues at coordinate 24,952 of JZLH01S0153865.1, forward strand.
AAATAAGTTTTTTTAAATATTAACCCACACTAAAATGTGAGAGAGGTTGATTCGATTGTAATTGCATCAAGCCATATCTACTATGCAATATTTTAAACTATTACAAAATTGACAAAATATCAAGCCTTTTGTTTTCAATGATTTTTTTTTTTTTTGTTGAATCGAAACATTTTTTTTCAAATCAATGATTTAATTTGAATCTGCTAACTGTTCGAAAAAGTTTATTTTGTTGAATTTGTTTACAGTGATAATGCCACATGCACAACATGATATAAAAACGATTCAATAAATTGAGGGTTTCTTCTGTTTGCCATAACCTAACTTACTTGTTCACGTGCAAATGACTTCAGTCCTGTGTTGAAGCCTAAAACGTTACATGGAATTTAGATTTGTTTCTCTCGTCTAGTTAATGTCACTAATCATAAACAGCGTCAAACTTCATAATCATTACAGATTGATTTCAACTCAGTGATTCTGCCAGCAACTTATGACAATTCGAGAAGACCCTATTTCAGGCCAGCGGTACGAACTCGTTCTTCCGCGGACGTCTCGGCGCACAGCCGCACAAGGGCCGTACACGTTAAGAGTTTACTGCAATCACGATTACTGATACAGATCAATTATCTGCCTGATTTATGAATTATCGCTTAAATATAGCATAGATTCATACTACAGTCTACATTTGTAGATATTTTTGCATAATTCTTGAATTCTTTAGTTTTCCATTACAATTACTTACGAGTTACGTCTTATACCCTTTTACGAGTCGCCGCGATGTTCTGTCCGCCACATCGGTCCATCGGCTACGTACAAGCGCAGCGGGCGCGGTGTACAAGTATACGTGTTCGCGGTCTCACGCACGCGCACGCGTCGCGAGTACGGTAACATTTCTTGGTCGGGTAGTATTTCCTGTCCGCCGGGGTAGTATTTCTGTCCGTTGGGTGTATTTCCTGCCGGGTCGTATTTCCTTTGGGGCCGGTTGCACGAAAGCCTGACATCCTATCTTCGCCGACAACTCCAGGGTTAAGTGAAAATGCGTTTCGCGAAACCCTGACATCGTAACTCCAGTGACAAAAGTTATGACAGCTCCGGAGCCGTCATAAATCAGACGCCACCTACAGTTACACTATGCACATGTCATTTCAAGAATCCACAAATTGTCAAATACAACCAGCAAAATGAGTAATTTTACAATGATGAAACCCTTGAAATCATGGTATTAAATGTTTAAACGATATTTCAATTTGACATTTATCCTAAACATGTTTTAAGATATCAGTGATAAGTTTCTTAAATCTGTATGACATAATTGTTATTAGAGTGGATAGAAATCATTGTTATAAGTGTCTATCATTAAATAATAAAAAATTGTGTTATACAACTTAAATAAACATTTTAATACTCCATTACAGAAAGATAGAATTAATATGAAAGAACAAAAGAACACACAAAATAAATATAAACATAAAAAGGACCAAATAAAAACAGTGCAGTGAATAAAGCTGCAAAATTAATGCAGTTACGGTATCCTTGCGGGGTCATTATTTTATTGATCATGTGCTATCTAGTTGACGATAAAATTGATACTTAAGTGTTATTAAGAGTGTATTGTTTGTAATTATGTGTTGGTTCATGTTGATAAAAATCCGTTCCTATTAATTTCAATCAAATATTTGTCCGTAATTTCAGTTAACGCTGGAATTACATGTCACAAAATGTCGCAAGTTATCATACCGTTTACGACAAAGACTAGTTTACTATCGATTCCGCTTGGAGTTGGAGATGTCATGGTTTCGTGAAACGCAAATTGCTGTCCGTCATACATGTATCTCCAGACATCAGTGACAAATATAGCACTGGAGATGTGACGGTTTCGTGCAACCGGCCCCAGACTGTGGACTAATGTATGTGGTCACCTACCAAGGATGCAAACTAGTTGCTTGACCAGTGGATTCCATATTGTTATTGCCTGCATGCATAAATTTGCAAGTCTTGTGCTACATTATGTGGTCATGTGATGATTTTCTTTTCGCGTGTCATTTAATAGTCAGGATGTGACATATTTGGTTCATAGCTGCCCTGCTAATTTATCATTTGGAGGATTGAATTCTGCATTCTTCTCTGGAGTACAACTTGAACTTATTACAGAAAACTTTGCATGAGGAACTACAACTGTATCCACAAGTACATCCAATCTCTTCTACCTCCATGATCCAAGTTTATTGTCATTGTCATTCACGAAATATTAAAGTGCAATAAGCAGAAATTCACCATCTTTCATGTGAACACAAGTGTAAAAGTGAACTACAAAACAGCCTTAACACTGTATTGCGAAAATACCTGGCCAGTTGCAGGTTGCGTTCAGGTACATGTGGTAATGCAGTAGCACAGCACTCCGTAATAACCTAACTTGGAAGGCTTGCAATATGGGTATTAGTCCATTGTTTCCTATGATTTGGTCTGTCAATGGTTTGTGGTGATAAATTACCTTAATTTTCACCAAAATTGGAATTGTTGATTAAATTATGATTTGATTAATTTCGACTTAAGCAAGTTGGCCAAAGGTCGTTACATTCATAGGCATTTAATTTTTCTTTGATGTTACAAGACTTATTCCACAGAAACTTTATGTAAGGGATTCTTGTAAATTTTTATGTGAGCCATAAACAGAACTTGCACCACGTTAAACTGTAAGTTTACAGGCGAGCTGATACCAAGTGAAAATTAAGTTACCATATTTAAGGTTATGTTGTAGCAGCATTATGAAATTGCACATTTGAATTATTTATAAACTTCACTTTTAATCATGGGTGATTATATTTTATCAGTTAATATGATAACCAGTACATGTATGTACATTCTGATTTTGCTGATATATTTATCAATTTATAATTAATATCCCTTTTTTTTCGGCGGGGGGGGTAGGGCAGGTACAAATCTGGATCACTTTCCATATCAAAGAACAAGATTCTGACACTGACATCCATGTACTGTTATCCTGCCCCTCCCTCAAGTTTGGGCAGTTGGCTAAGACATGATTCAGTAAAGGACAACTTCCTTGGTTCTAATCCTCGTGTCATTGTGAAAGAATAACACTGCATATATGTATACATGTATTTACCTTGCACTGCAAATGAGTTAAATTAAGAGCTTAGATTTATGAAAAATAATATGTTTCAATTGGCTTGGTAGTAATTACTTCACTTGTTCTTGCAAAATCAGCTACTTGTGCTGGCAAGTTTGAGTTCATTGTGACATTAATGCCTTCTCATGGAAATCAGTTTTTAATCAAAACTGAGGTTTTTACAAATTAAATAGATGCATTTGATTTTACTGTTGTATTTAATTACCAGTCAGACTTTGGTCGAGGTGAATCAATAAATGTGCTTAAACTGCAAGTGTGTGTTCATGTGTATTCTTTCTTGTTTCAGATATTGTGCAAGCAGAGTTTATAACTGTTTTGAGAGTACATGTATGTTTCTTACGATTTGCAGTGTTGTCTGTTTCTGATGATTTGGATTTGTGCTGATGTACGAAGAAGTGCCACTTTGGGATTATAAATGGAGGTCATTCACCATTCCATCAATAATTTGTTTCAATGGATATTCATAAATTCCCCCTCCCCCAAATAAGGGTTATAAAAAACTTTGAAAACCAGCGCATATCATTGATCAGTCGATTGATATTACATCATACTGTAGATTTGGCTGACAGTCTGATTTCTTACACAGATTTTCCCAGTAGCATGTGTGGGGTGGAGGGGGCGGGGGCGGGATTCCCATGGTAAAAATATAAATTACTGTATTATAATATATTTTTAATGTATTTATTTATTAATTTATGTATTTTATTTATTCATTCATTTTTGTTTTAATGTATTTATGTATTTCTTTATCTATTTATTTATTTATTTATTCAATCATTTTATTCAATGTCCCCACCAAAGTAAGTTTTATGACTTTCTCATTCACTTACTATTATGCTACTATTACCAGGGCGGTAGGCAGATTGTTTTTTTCTTTTGGGGTGGGGTGGGGGAGGGCATGACCTACGTTTAATGATCAAACCATTTCAAAATCTAAAATCCAAAAGAGAGAAAGGGGAGCAACGGCCATGACTACTACTGCTGCAACAACTGGTATTATTATTATTATCATCATTATTATTATCATCATCATTATCATCATCATCATCATTATCATCAACATCATTATCATGATCATCATTACCTTCATTATCATCATCATTATCATCATTATCATTATCACCATCTTGATCATCTTTATCATCATTATCATTATCATCATTATTATATTAATTATATTATGATCATTATCAGTATCATTATCAGTATTATCAGTATCATTATTATCATTGGCATCAGTTCATTATCATTATCATCATCATTATTGGACCTATCATTACAGTTTGTTTATCATGGGTGTAAATATCTTAATGAATATTAATACCTGAAGTAATAAATATCAATTCATTGTTTGCTTGTATTACCATTCATTTTGATGATCGATCATTGTTAGCTTTGATAAAAACGACTGGATTTGCGTCTATATTACGTCTGATCGATACATTAAAACGACTGAATTTGCGTCTACATTACCTCCGATTATGGACCCTCGGGTAAGATTTCCTGAGGGCGGGTAGTATTTTCTGGAAGGATTTCAATTTGTTTTGGTCCGGCGGGTAAGATTTCCTAGCCGTGGTGGTCCGGCGGGTAGCATTTCCTAGGAAATATTGCACCCGGACACTCGGGTCATATTTCCTACCACACCGGCTTTGGATCCGAAATGAAAAAAGCGCTTATATTTCGTACACGCTGATTTATTTCAGATGGAAATTCGGCAGTCGTGCGACCGAAAATCGTGTAGTGTGCGGTGGCCTTTAGCCTCAGTGAAATGGAGCAGCTGTATTGAGAAAGACGGCCGGCAGAGGGGCCCACAGAGGAGTTGGCTGGGGTGATTAAAGTTACTCTCATGCTTGGGAATGGTATTATTTGGTTAAAGAATTATTTTAGACTTTTTAATATTTATTTTGTAATTTACTATCAATTTCAAGGTTAATACTGCAGCATTACATGATTTCCCATTTTCGTAGTTAAACCTCCTATTTCCGTGATCGCTCTCCGTTTTCCGTATCGCGGAGAAATGGAGGCTCTATTTTAAGGCTTAACGATGATGATCTGTGTCGTGATGAGAGAATGACATTATAGAGCAACAGCGTCACGAATCACACTTACTCTCTTCGACGACAAGTTCGCACGTGCTGTACGCTTCGCCGTCGGAGTTGACAGCCGTGCACCGGAAGGTTCCCGTGTCACCCTTGCGCGCGCGCCGTATCTCCACCATGGCCACGCCCCATCGGTAGGTGATGCTGTAGTAGTTGCCATCGAAGATCGGCGTGCCGTTCTTGGTCCACGACACACGTGGCTTGGGGGTGCCTTGCACGTTGCAGCTGATGCGGGCCGACTCCCCCTCCACCACGGTCTTCCGCCGGAGCGGAAGGCTGAAGAACGGCTTCTGGGTGAGGCGGCGAGGACGCACCTGCGGCTGGCGGGCGGCCTCATCGTCGCTCGATTCCCTGGAAAAAAGAAAATGTGATGAGTGGTGCTCAGTTTTCCGTTGATATTAATGAGCTTAGCAAAACGCATATGATTGCTTGAGTGAAACGTGACTGCTCCCAGTCTGACACTTACAGAATAATACCGATCAATAATTAAGTTATTTTCACAAAAGTCTTGTATCGCCGCAATCAAGTTTGCACCTTAAAGGAATGGCTTTTAATGAGTATATGCGATTAATGATGAAAGCATTATTGAATCATCGTGTGACTGCTATCACCGATCACCAAACTGTCATTAAAAACACCACTGAACAAATTTGTAATCATTCAAATTATCAACCCCGAGCATGGAGGGAGATAAGGAAATACATCCACCAATATATCCTATATAAGTCAGAATTAGATTCTGTTACCTGATGTAACGAAAACGGTTACTAAGAATGAGTGCCATGGCGTGCAAACACGAAGGTATACGTTAGTAAAATGAGCAGGGTCGAAGATTTTTCGTGCTGTACATGCTTTCGAGACCACAATCATCTTCGTATATGGAATTTCTCTTTTGACGCATTCGTTAATCATATCGCTATGTGCAGCTGCCACAGCTGCTTAGAATGTGTCAAAAATACAGTGTGTCTAAAAAAAAGAATTGTGCAAGTGAAAAGCACCCTCTTTGGTGATTAGAAACTACTCTTGTGACATGATGGTCACATCAACGTCAAGGGCAAAGTTTCAGCTTTCAAATGCTGTTTGAGCTGTTCAATTTGTTTGTTGTAACCTCGAGATATGTTCAGTTTAAAACAATAGGGCAAAATCACAATGGTGCCACTGGGCCTGATATACAATTATTAATCGTAGTAAAAGTGACACATTGGTGATTTGGCCCTATTGTGATTAAAACAAGCAAACTGAACAAAACAAACGGCATTTGAAAGCTGAGACATCGTCCTTGACGTTGATATGATCGTCATGCCACAATAGTATTTTCTAATTGCAAATGAGGCCGCTTTTTACCTTCACATTTTTTTGAGACACGCTGTATATCTGCTCCTGTTACAAATCCAGCGGAGACACCGTCTCCTCAGATAAGGCAGCTCAGATTACAAGTTTGAGAGAAGATCCCCGGCTGTCTGTACCGCTTTCAGTGTTATTACTGTCTCCCGGGAATACACACAAGTTTATGTTCTACCTTAATGGGGATTTCTTTGAGTATACTGTAGCTAAATAAATATTTAAACCTATCCGATCTAGCCATATAAATTGTTTTTGTTTAAAATATACACGCACGAACCTCAGTTCACGGCCTATCAAATAAAATCATCGTGGATTTGTTTTTCCGTTATGCTATTAAAAACACTGAAAATAAACATCTGGTCTATTTTGTTGATAATGTAGACTTTACTTATCAAATCAGGTTACATCATTAAAAACATGAAATTCATTAATCTTGATTTAAATGAAAATACCATAATTTGAAATACATTATTACTAATATCAAAATACAATAACTCTGATTCTTTTTAAAACTCTGTGGTCGTAAGTATATAACTTGATCAGATGGAACTGAATAATCACACACTTGGTTTAATTTCAATGGACTTCATGGATTTTAATATATTCAATAAGTATCATAAGTATCACCAGATTACACATAATTGACGTATTTATTTAATCATTTTTGAAAGAATATATACATTTGCTTGCTTACAATAGCTATTACTATAATTACATAGGTATTGCTTAAAGGCTGTTATTAATGTTCACTACATCTACGACAGCAGGTTAAAATTTTACGAAAGGATACGTCCATGTATAATTTGATAATAGGCCTACAAAACAATGCTATTATCGCTAAATCTGATAAGTACACGTTTTAAGAAAAATCCAAGCGCTTGAATGTTGGATTTGGTATGTTAAAAATCAGTGATATTGAAGATATTGAAATTTAACTGAAAATGCTATGCGACTCATACAGTTATTGTATAAGATAGCATAATTGAATGCAATACGTGAGTAATTTATAGTAAAATACAAAAATATATGATTCAAAGGAATTATTTCAACTCGATCATAGTTTGGAATATATTTTCAAACTATGTAAGGATTAATATGATTAAGGAACGTTCTTATTGTTCTCACTTGCTTTCATTCTTTGATTGACCCTTTAATGACTATTGCGAAAACCATTATATGGTAGATAGTATCGATTAAATATATGGAATATTGTAATTTAAACACTTCCTTATGTTTTTAAATACGACATTAAGTTCGTGCCGTAGGGACAGCATACAATACTATGACCAGGTCATAACGCAATAAACAATCAACGGTCCAGTTGGATGTGTTTATATACATCGAATCCAATTAACTTTTATGCGTCTGATTTGATTTATTTAGGCCAATTTGTCGCTTTAAGTTATAGGAATGAAATCCGGTCATACCAGTCGTGACTAGTCAAGGTAACGACAGTTGGTGTAAATGGGGTATGGTGTGGTAATCACCACGCGGGCAGCCACGGCGTGTTTGGAATCGGGGGGCCGTAGCAGATAACAAATACATGTGTTTATATCGTCCCTTGAATACAATCGTCATTAATTCGCTGTTAAAACCGTTTCAAGACCCATTAACAGTTGACCTCTTCTAATTATCATCAATCTACAGTTTAATACTGAAGGAGAACGTCTGGACTTGCTCGTCACTCAACGCGGAAAACTTCATTAGTATGTTTTCTCCAGATTTTGTCTGTTATGTGCCAGATCGCAGCGAGCAAATATTTCAGATGCCATCAGCTATATTTAACTTGGCCTGTAGGCCAGCCGGGCTGGGTTGGCGGAGAAAGAAGGCGGATGGTATGGTTGAACTATTATGGAAATCATATTTCACGTGTCAAAACAAGTGTATTAGTTTTGGATACAGAGAGTGGAATTGCCATGAGGTTTATAGCTTGTGGCGCTGGCTACGACACGTGTTCATATCAAAATTTTACGAATTTTCGGAGCAGTTAAAGAGCATATCACAAGAGTCATAGCATTCGTCATAAAATGAAAAAAGGATATACCAGAATTTCTTTTTTATTACAAATCAATGCAGATGACAGAATTATATTTGATATTTGGATATACCGAAATTGACAAATTATCTCAATCACAATGCAGAATAAAAAGTGTTGTAATTGTTGTAGTAAATGATGACGATGAAAATAATGTTTTAAGGAGAACCATGCACGAACAGAAATGAGCATAAATGAATAAATAAATACACAACGACCTCACATATTTATGTCTCTTATATGCAGCGGCTATTTAAGAAGAAACGTGATATAATTTCAAACACTGATTTAACATGCGACTTGCTTCGCTCCCAGGAGTCCATGCACGTGGCTCTATAATGTCAATGTAACCGATCCCGCTTAGTCTAGCTTACAAAGGGTGCAATGTACTAATTAGCGACTCGAGATTTTACCTTACTGCATGGCATTTATCCTCTACAGTATCCACGCCCGATACAGGAGTACCGTTTATAAAGCATAGGCCTGCGGGCATCGTGTACGAAAGTTCGCCTCAGCACAGTGTAATACCTCCACGATGTGTAATGCGGGTAAGCTACGGATTTCCAAGTCGGGTTTTTGAGTGATGGAGTGGTGGTGGTAGAAGGAAGGAGGGGGAATGGAGGAGGGGTAAGGTTTGATATGGCACTTGTGCTCCCAAGTACATGTACAACCAACTCGTGTGAGAAGAAAGTATTTCTGGATTGTGCAGGCCATGGCATACCAAGGGTGTGATTCATTTATATATTTGAGACGGAGAGATCACAGCGACGGGTCGTATATCCGAGTTATGTTTGCATCTCTGCGGGGAATTAGGGGAGCAAAAGGGGGAAATTACGATGCCGAGTACGCCCAGACATTGTAGAAGACGAATTATACATACTAACATTAACGTCTAGTTGTAGTGTCATGATAGAAGCATACACATCCGTTATATGTGTATACGGCTTGTATTAATGGGTGTGGAGGGGAGTGCGGCATTCCAATACCCATCAGAGACAACATACATGTAGCTACAACATAACCAGGGGAGGAAGAAGATGATGATGAAGAAACCAACGAAGATGAAGAATGATAATGACAATATTAATAATTATAGACAATAAAATAACTCTTCTTCTCCTCATTGATATTAATATGGTTCCTATGTTCTAAGAAAGCCCCCTCCAAGTTGTTTCGAATGGGAAAGGGTGCTTTGATCAAGCACACCACGCTCAACGTACCCTTTCGAGATAACGGGGGGAGGGGAGGTGGGGGCGGTGCTTGCGGTGCTTTTCTCTTTCTCGAATGGGTGTGGGAATGCCAGCACAAGCTTGTTTATATTGCCTTGTCAAATCTTATTAGGAACTTAAGGACTATTGTCACGAACAATTCTTTTTGAGAAGATGGAAATGTCATTCATAAGTCATGAAATAGTAAATAAGATCTTCGTGTCGACCTTTCATTTATTTATATCACTATGCCGTCACTTTACTGACTTATTTTTGAGAAACATGATTACGCTAACTTTTGCATTCCTACCAATGATTTTACGTTTACATCACCGTGCAGTGACATGATTGGAAGAAGTAAAATATGCCCCAAGGACCAAATGGGTTGAAATATATACCCTGGTTAGAGTGTATATTCAGACTGGAAGGATTTGTCTTGAATTTGGTTACTCGAAGACTAAGAGACACCAGCCTTCATTTATCAGTGTTTAATTAATGTTTGACTTTGATCGAAATTGAACCAACAGAAAACTCCTCAACAAAAATTTGATCGTCAAAGCAAGTTTTTATGATTATTATACCCCCTCCCCAAAAAAGGAGAAATGGTTGACCATGAAATTTTCACGCCAAAAACTTTTAACAGTATACTTGACTCTGGTATCATTGTGCCTTAAATTGAGGACTACTTGAAATCATGTCATTAACATTTTAGTGTGTAACGTTTAAGGTGCCAAACTTCGGAACAATCTTCCACTTAGAATAAGGAAATGCCCTACATTAGATGTTTTCAAAAAGTGTCTAAAAACCTTTTGTTGTATAATTCTGTTTATAATTGTTGTATCCATGTTATATATAATCTAAATTAATGTAAGCCCTATGTTACGTTTTCTAGTTTGTTCGTACTAATTCCACATCTTATGGAGATAACGGAAAGGTCCCACAATGATTTTTACTCTTTCAAAATATTCAGTGATCCCTTTGCACTGCAACGGTTTCGGAATTTCATTTGTTAATCATGTCAGAGAAAATAGTAGCATGGGGGGACATGTATAGCTCAGATTTTTGAAAAGGCGGGACAATTGTGAAACTATGCTTTTGACATTATTAATGGTTAATGGGCTCAACTTTCAAACGGTAAAGAAACAATAATGTCACATGAGCTTCCGAACTATTGCAATATAACTGAATCTGTCTGTTACGAATTGAATCCCCTATCTATTTGTTTCAACGTTCTACCTCAAATTGCTGCCGTCTAGTTTATTTGCACGAAGTCTACATCTAATGCAGATATCAAAACGGTCCCACATCTATTTTCACTTTTTTAAAAATACTCGGTGATCAGTTCCAACTGCAATGTTTTCAAGGTTTCATTTTAAGCTTTATAAAACACACAAGTAGTATGAAAGAACACGTAGCCACGAATTGTTTGTTTTCTTTGAATTGGAAAAAAATATTGTTAAATAATACCTATAACATCATTAACAGTTAATGTGCTTAACTTTCAAAGGGTAAAGAAACGATGATTATTAGATGAGCTTCCGAACTAAATTATTACAACATCCCTGCACAAGCGATTATGAATTGAAGTCCTTGTCAATTTGTATCAACGTTCCCATTTGATTTGCTGCGTTCTACTTTGTTCACACTAATTCTACATCTAATGCAGATCACGGAAGGGTCCCACATTGATTATCACTTGTTGTAAAGCACTCGGTGATCAGGTTGAACTACAATGTTTTCTGGGTCTCATTTTTAAACCTTATCAGACACACTAGAAATATAGAGGAACATGTATCTCAGATGTTTAATTCCCCCTTTTTTACAGTGGAAATATTGTTAATTGATGCGTGTATTATCATTAATGTTTAACGTGTTTAACTTCAAACTGGTAAAGAAACAATTATCAGATGAGATTCACAAGTTAGTACAGCATCACTGCCCTATTTGTTGTGACTTGAAGCCCCTTTTAGTTTGAATCAACGTTCTACCTCGAATTGCTAGGTTCTAGCTTGTTCGCACTGTTTCTACATCTAACGCAGACAACGGAAGGGTTCCACGATACAATTAAAGGGAAATACCATGATTGGAAAGAGTCCTCATTTTGGGATGAAATTATTCTGGAATTAAACTATACCATTAAAGTATTCTGCTGTCAAAATTTAGTGGTAAACGTTATTTCTTAAAAGAATAATTACCATCAGTATTCCCTCTGACAGGCAAATTTATTGTTCAGCTTTGAATGGGTTGAATTTCTGTTTCGGTAATACTTAAATTCAGTACTAGTATGTTTGTCTTTAACTCATTCAATACTAGAGCCTGGCCAGAGTGAAATAATCACTAAAAATTTGCTTTCTCAAATCGGCAACACACTGGAATAGTCTATTATATATAAAGGGTAATGGGTATTGAATGATGTGTCAAACATTCGCCTAATTAATTAATTAGTTATGATATTTAAAATCTTAATTTTTCTTCGTGAAAGTTAGACAAAATAATTTTTGAGAGGAAATGAATAAATTTCACTTAAATTAATAAAAAGAAAAAACGTCAGTAAAATAGTTTCTCAATTAATTCAAATTACATACCCACTAACAAAGTGGAACAACCCAAAGCTCATCATACAAAGCGTTGCAATTTTATAATTTATGAAAATATTCTATTTAAATCTCATTTAAAAATTGATAAAAAATGAATATTCATAATGAGACATTATAGCACCCAGTTCATTGAATAGCTGATATTTTTCTCCACTTTAGCATATTCATTAGATGGGGTAAATATGGCCACATTCCAAGATAAAAAGGCAAACCACAAATATGTGGTCTCAGTATTGAATGGGTTAAGTAAACAGATTCTAGACAATTCTTTCAGCCTTGATATCTACACTAGCTAGTACACTTGATAATGTTTTAACTCATTTGGTTCTTGAGGCATATTTAAGTGCTCCCAATGATAGCATTGCCCTTTAATCCATTAAAATTGTATTGAACTGGGGACTTGGACTAAAGTACCGAACACTGGATACCGATTTCAAGGGGACCTCCAGATAATTCATATCATTATTTCCAAGATAGTACAGGAATTATTATTGCGTACAAATTTAGGGAATTTAACCTCGGTAAGGAGCAATAATACCAGTATTTTTCAAAAATCATACAACATTGAACAAAACTGCTGACACGGGAGGCTAATAATTCCTGTTTTGTTGTAACATATTTCCTTTAAGAAAACACTTGGTCAGTAAAGTCAGCCATGTACAATGTAAACGCATCTTCCTCTCTCATTTTGCTCCTTCAGCTGTGACTGCAAATTTTCTAATGAGAAGTTGCTGTAGTATTATCCTTATTAATCACATTACGTTGTGAAATTTAAAAGTGTTGCAGTTCCTCCTTCCAGTCACGATAAGTTCTCAAACCTTGTTTACAATGTAATTAATTAATATGTACAACTAAAGAGGGAAATTAACAAATCTGGAGGTTCCCTTTAATAAACACGATCTTACACCTAAATACCTGTCTCTGGTATACTGGTGTGGTGGTGGGTTGAGGGATAGGGGTGGGGTGAGTGCAGGAGGCGGGAAACCTGGCATGAGATATGAAAGGAATGTCGCTGGAGTCGGCAATGACAAATGCTACATTATTTTACCGCGTACTCGTGGGGATGACCTAGTTGTACATTATAACAATACTATTTAAATCATGATCTTTCGCAAGTCCTGTGACATTAAATAGCATTATATTTCTGCTTAAGGCATACTGACAAAATTTTACAAGTAAGATTTTTCTTTATTTATTTTTGGTTTTACTCCAATTTTGAAAGTACATTGTAAGCATAATATGATTTTCATCTTGTTTACTATGTTCCAATTCTTATTTGAATATATTTACCCAACCCGTTGAGGGAAATTTTAGTCAATATGTCATGATATTGTGTTCATTCTATGTACATTTTGGACACAAATTGCTAATTTGTAAGAATAACATTTTTTTTCTCCAAATATTTCCCTTCGTCAACGTGGGTAGTATTGCCATTGTATTTATTGTGATAATTATGTAACCAGAATAAACTGTCTATCTATTTATTTATTTATTTATCTATCTATCTATCTATCTCTCCCTTTACCTATCTATCTATCTATCTATCTATCTATTTCTTCATCTACATATTTAATGTTCATTTTCCACGTTTTGTTCTTTCAGACCACTTTAAGGAAACAAAACAAACACTAGCTTGAACTATGATGATTTTACCACAATTCTATCGATTCTATTCACATTGACTACGTAATTATTGTTATTGCACCTGTTTACACAAAAATGCACGTCTGCTGAAAGAAAATCAGTAAATACCGTCTGCTAAATATCACAATATTGATCAAAAGTTTGGTTAATTATTTCAATACATCCTACGTGACATTTCCCATACGACATTTATCGTACTGAGTGACGTGCATTCAGCAGTACGTCGTACATGCAGCTTTCAACCCGCCGTTTATTTTAGCTCCCTACGAGCAAAGAAAGAGAGGAATGCAAGCCGCAGTGACCCCGGGGGAGGGGAAGGGAGGACAAGATGAAAGATCGACCCACGGGGGAGGGGAAGGGAGGGCATGATGAGAGATTATCTGGTATGAAGATGAGCCGTGGTCGTATCACAATGATAGGAATGTCGCACAAGTGAGACATAAACACGGCCTGAAATATGTTGACCTAGGCCTAGGCCAGGACAACGTAGGGAGCCCTGTCCAATGTTACGAGGGAGGTGTGCAGGTATGAGGAAGATACACTGTGTAGTGTTGTCATGACTTGTTTTGATGGAGATGAACAGAAAGAATGGCGGGGCAAATATATTTCTTACATAGTGCAGAGCATTAACACGGAAATTTCTCTTGACGTAAACAATTACGTGGGTGGGACGTGTGAGTCTTCAAATGAACGGTTGTGTACATTATTATATGCCTTTGATTAATTTGTACAATTGCTTATCACCTTTGCTATGATTATAGGTTAAGTACAAAATGCCGTATAAAGTAAATAAATTGCATCTTATTCATATTCAAATTTTAAAACTTTAATTTCCATGTTGAATAAAAACTCAACATTAATTGCAATGCTAAATTTTCTTAACGATTCAAAAGTATAGATAATTTGGGAATACGTTTCTTCTGCCTATATTGAGAATAGGTATTAATAACAAAACGGTCCTACGAATTTCCTCGTTTACTGCAAAATACTTGTGTAAATTTGGCGGATAATTGAGCTATAGCATTTTGTTATCAAGCTATACGGGCGATTCTCTTAAAAAAAAAAAAACATTTTCACAACATTTTCCAATGTGCTGTCCACATAAATAAGAAAACAGATTTGTTTCACATTCAATTTATAATGCTAACTGAATGTTATTGTAATAAAGACACGGTGAGAGTAATTTATCATTTCTCTATGAGATAGAATGAAAATAGTCGCGTATCGGGACATCTCTGCGTCACTTACGACATGCATAATTTTGCCTCTACGTCAGTCATAAAGAAAAAAAAATTCCCCAGCTGACCATTTCTGTGTATATTAACTCCAAATAGTAATATAAACTGGATACTAAAGAAATATGTATTGAAGATTTTCAAGTATGATCATGAGACTGAAAAATGTTGTAAAAATGTCAAAATGTTCAGAACGGAATCAATAATACAAGGATTATGCCTCCTTTTCTCAGGACGTTGTTATTGTATGGTGTATGAATAACCAGGTAG
>JZLH01S0153865.1:67402-82531 GCA_001188425.1 Eucidaris tribuloides
CGAAGCAACGATACAATGGAAAGCAGGATTAGCTATTTAACAGTCACAACATATGGCCCAGAACAGCTTTGACAGCTATCCGTGTGGACTGGCTGACCGAATACCGCGGATAATGATTCTAACATGAATTGCGCCAAGTGTTAAGAGACTTTAACAAGCTGTCTCTAGAGACCTCGCGACCCCGCCTGTCCTCTCAAAGTAGACTTAATGAATTTCGAACCCGAGTCCACAAGGATGAAACTGGATCATGATCATTCTTTCTGGGATTATAGACCTCCTAGACTTAAGTTGGACTAAGTGTGACTTGTCACCGGCAAAAGGAATACTTTACATGTTACGTTCCGTATGATGATGAAGCCTGATCAGCTGGCAGTCCAGAACCCCGGTCCAGAACCCGATCTGTGATGTCTTGTGACACGAAGAAATCCAGTGGCATGCAAGCTCTATCAGCTAAAGTTATATGGAACATTTCTTTATTGTTTCTTTTTCAATTATATACATTCATTCAATTATGTATTTATGTACTTGTTTACCTACAGTATCTATTCATTCATTTATTCATTTATCTATTTTTTATCTATTCCATTATTTATTTATTTATTTATTTATTTATTCATTTACTCATTTATCATTTATTTATCAATTCCTTTATTCATTTATTTACTCATGTATTTATGTATTTATTCATTAACATATTTATTTATACATTTATTTGTCATTTATTTATCATTCCCTTATTTGCTTATGTATCTATTTATTTATTCATTCATTCATTTTTTATTTATTTATTTATTCATTTCCATATTTATTTATATATTTATTTATTCTTTCACTCGTTCATTCAATCATATATTTATTCATTCATTTACTTAATTGTTCCTCACGATGAATCCTGAACATTTGGCCGTCCAGTACCCGATCTGTGACGTCTTGTGACATGAAGCAATCCAGTGGCATGTGAACTCTATGAGCTATATACATGGAACATTTCTTTTTTGTTTCTTTACCTATCATATACATTCATTCAATTATGTATTTAATTATCTATGTACATGTATGTACTTATTCATTTATTTATTTATTTATTCATTTATTTATTCAGTCATTCATCTATGTATGTACTTATTCATTCATTCATTTATTTTGCACTTATTTATCAATCTATTACTTATTTATTTGTTCATTTATTTATTTTGCATTCATTTATTTATTCATTCATTCATTCATTTGTCCATTTATTCATTTATCTATATTTTTATTCATTTATTTATTTATTCATTTAATCATTTATCCATTTATTAATTCATTTATTTACTTATTTATCCATTTATTTATTTATTACTCATTATCTTTTTATTCATTAACATATTTATTTATATATTTATTCATTCATTCTTTTATTCGTTTGCCTGTTCTTTCAATCATATATCTATCTATTCATTCATTTATTTATTTAATCGTGTATTTATCTATTTGGGGAATGGAAACAAATTTCACAAATCTTTAAGAATCCTAGTTCTAGTATTCTGAATAATTGCATATTTGTGTGTTGAAAACTCACATTTTTAAATTAAAACAGGAGCACAAATTTCAGAATAAAAAAAAAAAAAAATTGAAACAGAAAAACATGAATTAACCTTTTGTAGCTATAGGAACCAGTTCACAACTAGTTGTGAATATGCATAAATATCCTGTTCATACGAAAATTTTCCGTTTGAAATTTGCAATAACACTTAAAGTTTTCCTTAATATTTTTAAAGGTTTTACCGATGCACCAATACAGGCATGCTCCACTTACTGTTATTGTATTACACACACCATTTTCTAACAACAAATTGGTACTTAACATTATTTTGATTCATGCTGTATAAATCACACAGTGATGATGAATAAAAACAAACAGATCTTTATCTTTTTCCGTTTTAAATTATTTTCAAAATATGTTTTAGTCTATCATAACTACTTATCCATTACTGCTCTTAGTCACACTTATCAAAAAAAATATTAATACTTTGGGTGCTGGGCTAAAATTTCTGGTGTGTTAACCAGAGACTGGATTCTTGTGTACTTATACATATAACCTTTCAAAAATGTATGATTTTCTGTAAATTTCCAAATGCTATCGAGACAAGACATTTTTACTGATTTAGTTGATTTGATGTGTCTTTATTTACGAAAATATCAGTGTTAGGAATTTTGGTGATGATTATCATTTGAAATAAAAGGTATTGAACTGATAGTCATCTCTGCGAACCGGTACGTGGTGGGCTGAAAGTACCCAATTGAGATTACACATGGTTGAGACGGAGTACCGTTAGCACCCAAAGTGTTAATCAATTTCAAGTGTAAACGTCCAAAAAGAAGCTGGGTGAAATGTAAATACTGCATACATGTATTATTTCACATAAAGAAAAAAGTATAACAAAACATATAAAAATGTAATACATGTATATATCACAGACACTAAATAAGACAACAAATATGATACATAACATTTGCAGACATATATGTAAGTATAAACATACAATGTTATATGAATAAGAAATAAGGACTCGGACACAGTTTTTCAACCAGTTTATTATCAAGAATACACACACAACTCAACTAAACTCACACACAAACTCACAAACACATAAACAATACATGAAATCACAATAATCATAATGGAGATAAAACATATGAAAGGTATTGCTGAAACAAGGCAAAATGAATAATAATAAATTGAAGGTAGATCAGTATAATATTCATATGCACATACATTTAAACAAAACATTTTTTCTTAATCAACATTGAAATATTCATGGTTACATATTGCAACAGCTGAATAAAAATAAATAATTTGTTTTAGTAGTGATGCATCAATTAAAGTTATTACAAAACAAAAATCCAACGATAATTTTCAAATATAATCTAAAAATGGGTTGACTGTACTGGCTGTAATTATGATTCTTTTTTCATTATACCAGCTACATTTTTGTTTGATCAGTGGTCATTTCAGAAGATATGCTCTTGTTATTTCAAAAAGTAGCAAACATTTGTGATTGAATCTCTTCATTTTCACTGACTCATGGTAATAATGCTAACATTAGAACAGGTGAGTAGATATAATTATGTTAAAGTTAATGAACAAACCTAAAGATATTTTTCAGATATAAGATAGATGCATGTATACATGTGACCCATCATCATGAAGGAAGTACATGTATAAGTCACAAATTATACAGACACATAAAATGGAAAAGTAGGTGATTATAATAAATGATACATATCTTGAGATGAAATGAAAGAACAAGTTTCATACGTATTTCAAAAAGTTGCAAGTACCGAGCTTCCAACCTCTGCGGACCAAAATAATATTCCGATGGACACTAAAACAATATATGTTTTGAAGGCAGAAAACATATTATGTTAAAGGAATGGGTATTATTACACATATTAAGCATGCCTATCAAATTCAAAATATGTAATTTACATTCAAAATTGATATTATCTTTCTTATTGTCAGTGAACAAAACAGAAAGAGGCTACCAGGCCTCACTGGGCGGAGCTTGAAATTGCAACGGGTGGTACAAGCAATTCCTTTCTATTTTATGTTTTTGAGCCGTAATTATTTGTATATAATTTATAAAATCTTAGTATACCAAACAGAAAACTGTTGCTGGGCTGTTGCCATGAATATCCTTCGATGGTGTGTGTGCTCTGTAACTTTTTCACTATAATTTTTATTATATTTTGTATTATTATTTTTTTCTTATTAATATTATTATTATTACCATCATAATCATCATTATTATTATTACTATAATTATTATCATCATTATTATTACATTTTTGGCAGGGGAAAAACATACTAAATATCATAAAATCATACTAGCTGGTAGCTCTGCAAGTATATGTGATAAATTCTATCCTATCATCACAGATTTGTTTTTATAGTATCTATATTGCAATCATTTCACAGCAAACATGAAGTAAAGGAGTAAATAGCGCCACTTACGTTCGACTCTGACGACACAGTCGCAGGAGATTCTGCCCAGGAGGTTGGATGCCATGCACGTGTAGGTGCCAGCATCTTGTACAAAGGCCTCTTGGATGATAAGTGTACATGTCTCATCATCTTCACCAAACTCCAAGGAGTAATGTTGGCCGTCAAAGATCTCCTTGTGGTCTTTGAACCTGAGGATGAAAAATTGGCAGAAAAACAGAAATATATTTTATGAGTTTGTGATAAACAAGTGATAATGAGTGAGTTAACTGCGTCAATTTATTCTTTACAAGTGTCAAAGCAACAAAATATAATTTATCATCTGATCTATTGGAACTGCTTTTAAAATCAAGCTGATGATATGAACTTTTGTAGATTTATCTATTTATTCAATTATAATCAATTATTCATTATTCTTTTCCTGCTCCTTCCTCTGCATGTACTTCTTCTTCCTTTTCTCCTTTACTACGTCTTCCCTTTCTTCTTCTTCTTCTTTTCTTCCTCCTTTATTTTCAACTTCTTCTATTTCTTCTTTTTCTTCATCTACTTCTCGTTTTCCTCGTCCTCACTTCTTTTCAGGTTTTTCTGTCGCTTTTCTCCTCCTTGTTGCAATTGTTTTGTTGTATATCATTTTTATCACATAATTTTCAGGGTTGTTATCATTATTATCATCATCATTACCACCACCGCGACCAACATCATCATCACCATCACCACCACCACATCATCATCACCGTCATCATCATCATCATCTTCACCATTACCATCATCATTTTCATCGTCATCACCATCATCATCATCATCATCATTATCATCATCATCATCTTCACCACTACCATCATCATCATCAGTTATCACCAACATTTTTAACATCATGTTATTATTATCTACTCACCATCTGATGTTGGGCTCAGGTACACCAGTAACCTTGCAGTCGAGACGGGCTGCACTGCCCTCAACGATGAAGATATCACGTAGATGTTGAGAGAAGTGAGGTCTTCTGTAGTCTTTGAACTTGGTCAAGAAGTGTTCTACAAAGCAAACATATGAAAGATTTGGAGAAAAAAGAGAGAGAAAGAAAAGGAAACGGTTAGTAAAATCCAACAACAAGACATTACAAATTAGGGCTGTTTGAGTTCTAAATGGACAATAGTGTGAATGACAGGCAGAATTATACAATCAGTTCTTACCACACTGATCTACTTAGACTAATGACATCTTATCAATATCATTGTGGTCATTAGGTAATATTGACTTGTTTTAGAATTTACAAATGTGTACTACAGGGGGTGGCATCGGGAGGGGGGGGGGTTTGCAGTATACTTCATGAAATTTATGTTTTATGACCCTTTTGCCCAACCCCCCTTCACCTTCCAAGATTTTACCCTGTTGTACCACACATACACATGATACATTTTATGCATAAGTCTCATGCAGATTATCATTCATAGTGCAATACATGACTACTGAAATAATTCTTTAGAATTGACATGGTTTAATGAGCTTGACATGGAGACTAACTGTTAGTGTTTGGTGCATGCCATATTCTACATGATAACTGATCTTCAGATTTCACAGACATGTCCTTTATAACTTTAAAACATAGGCTAAAGGCACAAGTGATGGATTGTTGTGCTGCGATAGGGGTGCAAAAGAGATTCCCTGCCTTTACAGACACAAGCTAACATTGTGGAACTTCAATTTTAAAAGACTGCTCAAACTTTGATATCTGGGCTACATAATAGTGCTGAAATGGACAAATAAACATCCTAACATACAAAAGTTTAGAAAGATATGATGCCACTGGCAAGGTATGCATGAATATAAAACCCCTTTTTCACTCAGGCCGAGTATAGAATAGTCAGTTGTATAACACAGTAGTCCATGGGAGGAAATAGACAAGATCAGGAAAAGGTCACACCGCTTCACTTTTAGACCATATCAAAGACACTTAGAGCATGAAGAATTATGTAGCTCAGCCCTATGATAAAAGCAACATGGTATTACCATGATTACCATGGTAAAACCATGGGAAATGGCAAAAATACCATGGCATTTTTGCCGCTGTATGGTATTTTTGTATAAGGGAGATTTGGCCATTGTTAACTTGTGTCTTTAAGATGAAATGAAACTATCTTTGGAATGAACTTACCACCGACATCTAGTCTGCATCTCGTGGCCACAGTACCGTACATGTTGGAGATCTCAGCGAGGTAGATACCGCTGTCTCTCTCCACGGTACCGTCGATCTCGATGGTATAGACGCCATCCTCCTCATAGAAGTGGTAGTGAGGACTCTCCTTGAGTTGGCGGTCATCCTTGAACCACATCACCTTGGGTTCAGGTGCGCCTGGCACCACTTGGACTGAAGGGAGACAGAAGAAAATCATGTGATTTTTCACTTAATCAGCTATCTACAGGAAATGCAAGTGCCATGCATAAACTCCATGGAAACAACAGAATTCTGAAGCCGATGGGTTAAGTTGATTGACTTAGATTTACATCTGATTTTCTGCTGCTGGTACAAATATGAGTGTTTTGTCACTCTTCCTCATTACCCTGACGATAGCCAGAGCATTCTGACTCTATCTATTAGTGCCAAGAAAAGACAGAACATGACTTGAATATCATGCTTATTATGTAAAGCATCGTGCATGAGGCCTTCCAAAAAGAACAACACGTTTACACATTGACATAATCACCAATATGTGTTATACAAGATTTAAGACAACATGCTATGAAATTACATGAAAAGGTGCATTAAAGTTTAACTCCTAACATTTTACTTGTGACAGCCCAAAAGTGCAATGTATGGTCCAGTTTGTCTAGCAGATATCAGGTAGACACAGATCCTTAGAGATTTACCTTTATCCGATTATTGACTACGAAAGTTACAAAAGTTAAGAATATCATAAACCCAGTGCACCCTCGCTCCTAATCCTTTCTTTCAATAAGCAATTTTTGTGGCAAAGGGGGCTTCTCATATGACAAAAGGATTTAATGCCTTGTAATCGCATTACAAATATTTGGTGCTTGTAAATGTATTTGGAAATTCTAGAAAGAATTCAATTTTGTTATGTTTGCCTTTCTGGAAGCTGCAAAGAAGGTGATATAACTGCAGGTACTTAAAATAGGTCAGTTAGGTTTTGCAAGCTCTAAAAATCTTCAGTAAAACCCCAAAAGTCATGAAAAGTATCAAATGTAAAGCACGTTTTTATTGCTTTTATGATTATTATGGTACCTACCTATAATATGACACTTTCAAAGATGTATCAAACAAGGTTTATCTGTAAAACCTTGTTATAATAGACAAGTTTTGATCTGCTTTTCATTTTTCATTTTAAAGGGTATTTTATTTTTCAGAGCATCAAAAACATATTTTTTGCGCAGTTTTCTTTTTTCTGTTTTTATCTTATTTACGGTGTTTTCCCATTTTACTATAACAGAATAAAATTGTCATTATCATTGTAATTATCATCATTATTATTTTTATTTCATTATTATTAGAAGTAGAAATAGTAAAAGTAGTAGTAGTAGTAGTAGTAGTAGTAGTAGTAGTAGTAGTAGTAGTAGGATACGTTGTTTTAGTAGTAGTGGTAGTAGTAGTAGAACTAGTAGAATTTTAATTATGGCCTTAGATTATAGTTTACCTTGGAATGATAATGGCATGATGAATCCTATACCACATTCTTGGTCCTCTAGGGCCCTGATCAGCTGGGGTGCCTTCTCCCCACCAGGCGGGGCACGGGCAGCTCTCAGCTTCCTGGCTCGTTCTCCGAGGGGAATCCTGAAGAGGTTGACAAAAAAGAGAAAAGAATTAATTGATGTGATAGAAGATCCCTAGGTTAAAATTGCAGGAGGTGAAGATGGATAAAGGTATGATTTTTGCATGCACAAGTACATACATACAGCTGTATTAAAAACTTCACAATAAACATGACTCAAGACTGGTTAACAAATTTATTGTGTAAAAATTCACATAAAAATCGAAGTAAGTCAGCATTAAAGACGCTATATAACACTGTGGAAGACACGATTAAAAAAACTTCGAAACTTTGCTATCTGACAGTGTTTGAATGGACAAATAAACACCTTAGAACACAAAAGTTTGGACAGTTATGCTGTCACTAGTACATACGTGCAGATACAAATTGTGGCACATATTAATTTCCTATTCGGCATAGGAATTCTGGAACACAGAGTCTAGGGGGAAAGCTTGGGAATGGTTCTCCATGATTTTTATTTTTTTTAAAGCACTTAATGATGTTTAAAACTACAACTTTTCAGGCTTCATCTTTAGACATGTCAGAGCATTGGTAGCATGGGAATCATGCAGCCAGCCGTTGTTTAAACGAGGAAACATGTTTACGGCGGCCTTTAAGTAATTAAGAGCATAACTACTAAAACCAAGCGATCTCACTTCTTTAACATGATGTTTTAGTTTTCTGTGAAAACATCACATTATCCTAAAAGGCTGGGGGGGGGGGCATACTCGCCCCTCCCCTCTAGTACGTGTCGCGCAATATGTCTGGCAAGCGCGCAAAGGGGGGCAGTTGCCACAGGCGTTTCATTGATTTTTTTCTTGAATCTCGCGCATTTTAAAACCAAATTTGCGACGTCCAGTGACGCTGGGTTCAAAGTTACGTAACATTGGTTACTTGCATGTATCAAAAATCGCTCAAAACGTGATTTTGTGTAACAAGATTTCAATACAAATTGTGTTTCTTCAAGTCACAAGAATTCATAAATGTATGATTAGATTAACTTTATGGTGAAAATAATTATACTTTATGCTGGCTTGTTTGATCGCGAAACAGAAGTGTCCCTGACAAATTTCACTGAAAAAACAATAGAAAACAAAAAGGATCGAAAAAACAGAGAATACATAAGAAATTCACAACAATAAATACATAGGAACATTCATTTCGATTCTGGATTTTTATATGCTCCGCAACGAAGTCTGCCGGAGGATAATGTTTGTCGGGTTGTGTCCGTCGTCTGTACCGGATTCTCGTTACCCGTAACTTGAAAGCGCCCGATCGGATTTATGTTACTAGGACAAGTATGTACATGCACCAGATAACTGATTAATATTTGGAGCTGAAAAGAGCAAAGCAGGTCACCGGCCTTAAATATGTCTTGATTGGTGCTCGTTACCGCGATAAACTTGACAGCGGCTAGGTCGATTGTCATGTAATTTAGGTGAAGTACTGTCATTATCGATACCAAATTGAACTGATTAGATTTTGGGGCTGATAAGGTCAAGTCAAGAGTCACCGGGCCTTAAATATGTATGGATTTGGTGCTCGTTACCGGCGATACTTGAAACCCCAAATCGGATTTGAGTAACTAGCGACCAAGTATCTTATACTTGATGAGCTCCCAATGAATTTTCTGATTAGATTTTTGAGCTCAGCAAGTCAAAGGTCCATTTTGTTTCAATGCGACAGACTGCCTTAATTTATGTTATGTATTTCGGCTAGTGACAGCTTCAGGAATATGGTAGTGGCTGCACTTAGCGTCGCACAAGTACGATTGCTGATGTACTTTGGGTGAAGTATGTATTATACCCGTGAATATGCACCGCTAGCAGAAAGAACAATGGACGGCTGATTCCAACGGGTTTTTAGATGTTTCGTGATATTATGTGGTGGGCGCAATGAACTGATTAGATTTTGGGCTTTGGTCTGGAGAAGAGTCAAGGTCAAAGGTACGGGCCTTTAATATGGTCTGATTTTTGAGCTCGTTAGCGATAACTGAGTAAACCCCATCGGATTTTGATGTACCTAGCACGCAAAGTGATGGTTAACTTATGATGTCGCACAATGAACTGCCCGATTAGATTTGGGAGCTCAAAAGGTCAAAGGTACAAGAGGTACCGACGGCCTTAAAATAGGTTTAGTCTAATTTTGTGGAGGCTCGTTACCGCGAATACTATCGAGAGCGAGTACTGTGATCTGGGTTGTAAATGTGTCTATGTTATTTGTCTGTGTATCTGTTTGTAGGTGTTTGTGTCTTGGTTGTATGCTGTGTTAATCAGGTCGATACTTGGGTGTGTGTGCTGCGTGGTGGTGTTTTGAGTTTGTCATTGTGGATGTAACTTGGACTGGTTGATAGTATGTGTATGGCTTATGTATGAGGCCACCATGACTGATTAGATTTTGGTGGTTTGTTAGAATGGGGCGCTATCACCAAGGTTTCAAGGTCACGGCTTAAATATGTCTATTTGGGTCTGGTTAACGCAGATAACTTGAGAGCGGATGGTCGGATTGGTGATGAAACTTGGGATGAAGTATTTATTATAAGGCCACAATTAATAGATTAGATTTTGGAGCTGATTAGTGGTTTCTTATGGTGTTCAAGGGCCTGTATACATTATGTGGCTGTGGTGTATTTGTTGTGCTTGGTTATTGTTTGTGTCTGGTTGATGAGTTTGTCTTGTGTTTGGGTTACTTGTTTTTCCAAAATTTTTTTTTCATTACGCTTACCAGTAATTAAAGGTATACCTTTTTTCTTTGTATCCGACTTTGATACTCGGAATATGTCTAAAGGCGCTTTCGAAACTTAAAAGGGCTATATATTGAAGCGCTTTATAAATGATATATTTATTTATAGTATATATTCATTTAAAATTGGTCAGCTTGCAACAATTTGCCACCCCCCCCTCCGTCCTCGTCAGATTTTTATGTTATTGTGGGCCTTCTTTTTCCAAGCAAGGTCATTAGAAACACATGTCATCCAAATCGTTACAATCATCTACTATATAGAAATGGCCTTCATATGACTCAAGAAATGGCTGCAGACCTCACCTTTATATAAATAATTACTCGCATATACGATTTTCGAGAACCGCTCAAAGACGCTCTCAAAAAGGTCACGAGAAAGTAAGGAAGCCATAAAGATACTGTATTTGTTTAATAATCGACGCAGGCACTTCAAGCAAAATCGAAACGTTTTGATTTTTAACATATGAGGTACCGTGACGCTATGTTCGGAAGATATATGCATAGGTAGTACGACTTTGGATGTATGTTTGCATTTATGAATAAAGATCTCATAAAGGCAACCCATATCTTACTATGAATATGTTTGATCTTTTGGCATTGTTGTACAAGGTATCAGAATGAGATCACAAAACTTGCATCCGTCACAAAAATACAGGTAGAGAAAATCTTCTGCACAATAGTACACCGAATGAGCATCTAATTATTCATAGTACCCTTGCCACAGACAGAAATTTTCAGATACCTTGGACATATAATGAAAGGTTGGAATTTGGTCTTTCATCTGCTATTACAAATAATTATTTAGATGCATTTAGAGGTGTCTTACATTGGGGTCTTCTGATGCTTCCTCTAACATCTACATAGTGGTCCTTATATAGCTACCATGGTAACTTGAAGTTCACTTTAATAATCTAACATCAGTTGAGAGTGATCTGACGGTTATTGCGCAGTAAAGGCAACTTTACACACCACTTCTGCTTCGACGCGCGCGCTCGAACTTGCTCTAGAATTTCAAGATACATTTCCTAGGAGACTGAAAGAGTGCTCTAGTACTTAAAAAATTAGCAATTTTGGCGCGAAGCGGTTTATCTCATTTTAAGTCTATTTTATAGCTTTCTAATTACCTGTTATTTATGCATATCACTAATGTAGCCAAATTAATATCAATATTGAGCATTATTCCGGAGGTAATTATATAAATTCTATTTTTACAGCTACTTGGCTAACGATTACTCGGTAGACATTCTACTTGTTGCTCTAAATATATCTTTTACATGTTTTTTTCAACTTGTCTTTTTTCCAGGGAAATTGGAAAATGAGGACCAAACAAGTAAAGTTACGCAAGAATGGATAGGGCGAAGTCTTGGCGGGTCGAAATTTAAATAATAAAGAGCTAAAATAAGGTTAGCTATTTATCCTTCGGTTCTTGTGTGTTTATCGTGAACCAAATTCCTTGGTCTTTAGATAACGCTAAAATATTTACATTTTTTGGCCTGTGGTCGAACGGGGTCCGAGATCAGCCCCCCCCCCCCCCCCCCAGATAATAGACATAGCCAAAAAAGGCCAGCCTGTTTGGCGTTAAGTACCGAATGATGTCCACGAAAATCTATGTCCCTAACAATGATAATTGTAAACAAATATCCATGCACACTTTAAAAGACATTTAATGGACAAAAATTCAGTTGCAGCATTTTTACAATACATTATTCACCGCTTACAATTAGCATAACTTAGTTAAACCTGTACATGGATTTGATGCGTAAAGTTGATAGTTATGCAGTAATGTGAAATTGTTACAATTTCTCAGATCAGAAATATGTGGATCAATTACTTTTGCCTCTTGAGTCCAGTGTTCGGTTCTCCTCTGCTTCTCAATGTTCTTCTGCAGTCGAGTACTGTAAATTTCATCAGAAACATAAAAAAGACTTTGAGTTAACTTCGGTTTTTAAACTATAAATTATCGAATCTTCTTTTCACCCTTTGCGGATTGATACTGCAATGCACAAAACATAGTAAACAGTTACAAGCATGTGACGGCTGAACCATATGCTCATACACCATGAACAATTTTGCACCTCACCACTCCAACAAATCATTCTGTTTGATTTTTTAATTGTATTGCACTGTACAATCACAACTTTAGCTTTAAAGATTTACAAACAATATACAGTCATTCGTCCATACCTATACATTAATACTTCAATTAGTTAACAAATCTAACATGATTTTACTATCTCATTTTTTCAGTTCTCGCATTTTACGCCTTACGATTTGGCAATTTAATAAGCAATATTTCGCTCGGGTTCTTGAGATCTGTTGTAGGAGTTCTACATATAATATCTTATCACAAAAATGGGAATGGAGGTCATATATTGTTTGTGCAGTGAGCTGTAGAGAAATGTCATTTTTTACTTTATTAAATCATACAACTTTAGTTGAGATGGCGTATTGCAGTAACACACCAATCTTGATTAACGATATAAAACGTCTACATCAAGTTTTCATTAATAGCTTATATCAAAAATTGCTCATAAATTAGGAGACACAAATTTTCTGTTGAATCTCTGTATATACATTGAATGATTATCTTCAAGGAGTTGCTTTGTTTTAGAAGAACCGAACTGATGAGATTTAGGTTCAAAGTTTATCTTTCTTACTACAGTTCTTTTCGCATTTGGCTCGAAAATAGGGTGCCTAATCACTTTCCTCGGATGTATTCAATCTTTCTCATGACTTCGTGTAACTTATATAACCAATTAATTATTGAGGTCAAAGTAATATACAGCCAGTGGGTTAGTAGTTTATAACGCACAGCTTACGACAAATCAAAAAGCTCAGATTCCGACAACCACTTTATTATCAGTAAATATCACAAAACTTAGCATTACAGCAGATTATAGTAATATTTGACTTACGTTCTACATCGAGGGCTGCAGACGAAGTCGCCGATCCATAGGAGTTGACCGCCTTGCACGTGTACTCGCCAACGTCGTCAAGTTCGGCGTCGTTGATCACCAATGTATACTTCCGGTCGTCATAGAGCATCTTGTACTTGATGCTGATGCCCAGCGGTTGCTTGCCCTTGAACCACGTGATCAGAGGCTCGGAGAGCGCCGCCACTTCACACTCAAAGCGGCCGGCATTACCCTCAATTGCCATGGTGTCTTCCAGTGGTTTGACGAACTTGGGTGCAGCATCGCGCACGTCTGATGTAGTAATGATAATAAATATAAAACATAAATGCAAAAAGTTCATATTTTCGAAAGACAAAACTGTGTCATCAAGTTAAGAATGATCTATAAAAGTGCGAGCAGTAGTTTTTTTTATACTAAACTTGGCATTGCATTATATATAATCCAAATTATGCTAAACTGTGCCACAGCAGAAAAATGATTCTTGCTTTTGTTAAAGGTATTGGCTAACATTTACCACAGTTAAAAAAATCTGAGCCGCATGATTCCCCATGCTACCAGTGTCTTTGATGAGGTCTAAAAATGAAGCCCTGAAAAAAATTGTATTTTAAAATGATTATTTAGTGCTTTAAAAAAGTGAAAATCGTAAGTTGACCAGATTCACTTGCCCATTTCCTCCCATAGACTTACTGTGTGTACCCCTAGATTAATAAAACTCGCCCCGAGTTTTATTGTTTATTCATGTATAACTTGCCATTGGCAGTGTAACTTTCCAAACTTTTGTATTCTAGGGTGTTTATTTGTCCATTTGAACACTACTATGTAGCTCAGATATCAAAGTTTGACAATTTTTTAAAATTAAAGCTCCACAATGTTAGCCTATCACTTTAATGATTATAATAATGAAACATTTTGTATGGTGCAATAACACACAGGCATAATTGCAAGTCTCTGAGCACTTTATGGAGAGATACAAAAGTAGTGGAAATGATGCACTGACTGTAATTGTGAAATTTTTACAAAATGACAAAATACAAGATATGAAATCAAGAAAAGAGAAAAGACAAGATCGAGCGCATTATTACTGACACATTTTTATTTATAAGTTTCATACACGTACCCATGTAGCATTCTCGTTCATACAGTTGTTTGCCACGATATGTCTTGTGGTACTCGCGGAGTGCGCCACCATGTGCCACACGACCGATAGCAACCACAGTCTGTCCAGCATCCTACATGGAAACAATTAATAAAATGCAGATAAGTATAAATTTATATACAAAAATATATATTTACAATGTATATTCATTTACGAATGTACAGTAGACTGTTGTTATAACGGACTGTTATGTCAGGGTTCGAAAAAATATTGACACTTGGGATGAGAATAATCCTTTGCTTTAATGAGATTTTGTTTTATCACTGTTCTTTATAACGAGAGTGTATCGTATATAAATGTATCTTTACTTATAATAATTAAAATAACTCTTTTTTTAATTCAAAGAAATGTGTGCTCAATAAGTTTCTACAAACTATGCCAATAAAATATATTGGATTTGATACTAAATGAAATAACATGCCCTTTAAATAGAAATTCCATCATAATAGTGTTCAAAATTTGTCAGTAAAAAGAGATTACTGGTCAGAAAACCTTGAAAGTACATTTAATGTGGTTTAAATGACTTAAATTTGGACTACCTTTTAGTTTCAAATAAACAGACAAATA